>CM070771.1:158672785-158922785 GCA_036346955.1 Dipus sagitta
TTCCATCTTCTTAGACTGTCCAGGAGATTTCAGAATCAAGACTGCAGTAGTAAATATTACCTTGTTTTCCATTCTGCTATCCTACCTCTTTCACTTCACACTGGCCAGGTCCTCAAATCATATGAGTCAATTCCTAAAAATTAGTCTCTCTTTCTTTCTCTCTCTCTCTCTCTCTCTCTCTCTCTCTCTCTCTCTCACACACACACACACACACACACACACACACACACGCTACTATGTTCTCCCTCTCTGAATAACCTTCACTATGTGGTATGTATGTGGTAAAGATGTTGGGTACTACTGTAAAAGCACCCTCTAGTCACCAGTCTAGAACTGCACACAGGGCTGATAGCACACTGAACATTCCAGTATGTTGCATGGACAGGCAGAGAATTTTTTTTCTAGTGCTGGAAAAAGCCTAAAAAGCCTTCAGACATAGAAATGAAAATATACGTGATTAGTCAGACAAAATACATGAAATAAGTGGGTCCATGGAATATGAGCAAAGCCAAAATTACCTTCTGAGTTCATTGCCATACCTGCTCATTCATGTAATAGTTTACTACAATTTCAAAGCAAACCCAAAATCAAATAAGCACTAAAAAAATATATTCTAAAGGATCAGTGCACCCTGTATTGTCAACTGGACCCCTTCCCATAGCTCCTGTGTTCCTTTTGCATTGCGCACTTCCTATGGCCTGGTCCTGGCTGTGTTCCAGGGGAAGCAGCCCAGAATTCATGCCTGAGAAGTCCGATCACCTCACTGTCAAGCCCTCATCAGGTTATGATTGCTACAATTACCCAGTTATGCTGTTGCCAAATATGGAAGCAGCAGGAGTTGTCCCAGGTAATCACATGAGTTCCAGGCCTTCTTATTTTGCTGTTGTTATCAGAGCCAACTCTGTCCTTTTCAGATAACTTCTGTCCTCTTATTACTAGTCTACTGGTATGATGGTCCAAAAAAAAAGTCACATAGCAGTTCTAATCAGCTTTGCTGAAGTCTTTGCTTTGATCATGTTAGAAGAAGTCATCCTAAGACCCGGATCTCTACCCCAGTGGACAATAAAATTGAAATAATATGAAGCATGGAGCCACCATAAGGCCACTGAGTGGGAGGACCCATTCTTCCTTCTACTCTGGGTCTCAGGTGTACATATTACAACCCAAATACCAGAAAGAAAGCATGCATATGAAATATATAATAGCTGTTGCATACATGCCGATATTCCATATTTTTTTTAAAAAGAGGGAGCACCCCAAGACACATAGTATCATGGTCAAGCTGGTAGCTTAAATGAATATTAATGAGACTATTTCATTGCTCTGCCAGACTGAAAGCTTAAAGATCCATGGCATATATCAATAAAGCAATGGATCCTATGATCATGTGCCTATTGTTGCATCTTCTTTGTCCTAAAGTGCACAGGCTCATTGGTCATTGGTCTGAGGTGATGTTCTGTAAGATTCCATGACAAAAGGAAAATGTAATAGTCTGCCCTCAGATATTAATGGTGAGTGAAGCACTGTGGCTGACAAGACAAACCATTCGGCCTGCATAGTAAAAGAACTGTGGAGTAATCACCACTGAGTACTTGGTTGGTATTCTTGAGGGGTTAGTTCTCACTTTCAGGATGGAGAGAGCCAAATATTATTAACTTATCACAACTGAGTAGATGGTTTCCTCAAGGGAAGGTACTAAAATGATAACATGTATAAGTAATGAATTGCATAGACACAATACAGGTCTGTGTTGTGGGGCGCAGACATACCTGTGTGTTTGACAATATCTGCTCTAAAGGATTGATTGGGCTCAGTCCCTAGTTCACCATCTCCATTGTGCAATGAACTGCTTCTGCACCTATCTTACCTTGTAAGTTTCTTAGTCTAACAGTACACAGGGTGCAGTAAGTCACTCTGATCTCATAGTCACTTAACAATAGAGTCTAACAGCCCAATGTTTTATAATTAAACAACAACAAAAAAAAAAAAAACCCACCTACATCATGGCTCTTGTCTCAGTGTGTGCACAGAAGACTGAAAAGATGCATTTTTTTCGAAAGTTGCAGGATGTTCTCTCCAAGCTAGTGTCCTCCTTTTCTCCCTTTGACAAAAAGTCGCTGTATGTAGTCCAGGCTGATCCTGAACTTACATCATACCCCTGCCACAGTTACCCTACGGCCAAGGTTAGAGACACTCACCTCCACACTGTGTTTAACCCTCTGATTTAGATGAGCTGTTAGAAGGTCACTGCAGGCTGGCTGTGGTAGTTGTTACTTACTATATGGTTCTTTCAGGGGAGTTTTTTTTTTTAAATCCCTTGTATTATTGCTTTTATTCTGCTTGTCTAGAGCCAGTGTGAGTAATCTGGCAACTTATAAGGATTTTATCTTGATAAAGAAATAGAGAAATAGAGAAATGATCATTGAATCAATTTCATAACACACTGAGGATGAGACTTAATACTTGGGTAAAGGGTTCCTTCCACATGCCACATCTTACCATTGGCCATGAAGGGACCAACCCATCACCATAAATCAGGAAAATGGAATAGTTTTAAATTTTACTTATTTACTTAGATTCTTTTCTTATGCTTTTAGAATTCACTTAGTCTATTTTTATGCATTCTACTTTTATCTAGACCATTGTCAGAGTCTAATAAGACTATACATGTATTTTGAAGTGGATTCAATAGTTGGATGAAATCTTGAATTTTCACTCCTAAAGAATCTATTCTTTGGGAGGGAAGAAGAATGAAATAGATTGATTATGAGAAGGGAAGGTTCTGGAATACAAAGAATGAAACACACACCACTTCTTGGTCTAACCATTGGTGTTGTTTAGTTTTTTATCACAAAATGCCTGTGATAATCAACTTAAAAATAGAAAATATTTATTTGGCTTATTATAGTTTCAGAAGTGTCAATCTATGGTCACTTGCCCCATCACTTTAGGCCTATAGCAAAGCACCTGGTGGAGAAAAGTTGCTCTCCTCATGGTATCCGATGAGCAAAGAAGGGCCCAAGTTCAAATGACCCTTTTTAGAATGCTCCAGGCAGTCTACCTTCCAAACATGAAGCCTCACAGGGTCCCACTACATTCTACACAGGCTGGAAACTGAGGCTTTAATGCATGGCCTTTGGGGGACAGTTAAGATCCAAACCATAACAGTATTCAATGTTACCTGGTTTGATCCCCTTCTTTCCTTGTTATCCAGTGCTAAGCATGGAAGGAGCTGGTGCCCTACTGCACTGTGAGTAATGAGATGAACAATGAGAAAGCTTTCTATGTTATTCCTTTGATATTTGAGAGAGGATATTTGTTAAATTCATTAACGTGAATATATGACCTGTTTTTGAACATCGGTGTCATTTCCCTGAGCAGATGAAATCACCTGTCCAATCATTTCTTTGAGAAAACTTAACTGACACTATGTTGTTTTGACCATATTTTAAAATCTTTATCCATGACTTTATGTTTAAATAATAGTCTTGTTGAGTATAGTTTGCATATATTTTGTGTATATGAGCAAACAAAAAATCTAGTTTGGTTTCTACTTTTTTTCCCTTGATAGTGTTTCAGGCAATACTTAGCCATGATCTATCCTTTAACACCATGTGAAGGAATTCTAAGTTAGTCTGCATTTTATGGTTTGCACTTTTTTTTTTTGATAACTTGATCTTTCTTTTATATATAGAAAAAGTGAATTCTTTTTCTTTACATCCACTTAAACTTTTAGCATAAACCTAAATTTTTATCATTTTTCTCATTATGTCCTTTCAAAATATGCATTTAGTTATTTCTTTATTCTCAATAATTAATTTAGTTATTTTAATTTATAAAAAATATTTATTTATTTATTTATTTATTTAAGAGCAACAGACACAAAGAGAAAGACACAGATAGAGGGAGACAGAGAATGGGCATGCCTGGACCTCCAGCCACTGCAAATGAACTCCAGATGCATGTGCCCCCTTGTGCATCTGGCTAAAGTGGGTCCAGGGGAATCAGGCCTTGGACCAGGGTCCTTAGGCTTCACAGGCAAGTGCTTAAACACTAAGCCATCTCTCCAGCCTGTTGATTTTAATTTATAAAACAGCTATCATTTATTTGTGAAAAGAGATAGATAGTATGGGCACACCAGGGCCTCTTGCAAGTGCAATCAAACTCCAAGACACATGCGCCACTTTGTGCATCTAGCTTTATATGGATACTGGGGAATTGAGTTAGGCTGGCAGGGTTTACAAACAATTGCCATGTTCTTAGTCCTAGTTAGTTATAGTTATAGTTAGTTATAGTTTTGTGGTGGATAACAATCTAGAAACAATCATGTTAAGATATAGGATGTGTGGTTATAGCAAATTTTATCCTGTGATGATAGGCTTTGTACATGGCATACTTTGTCTTACAATAAGGACTTTACCTGGATGGACCAAGTCCAAATCACATTAGTTATTTTAAACCCAGTCTTCTCAGATTAATAGCAGAAATCAAGGAAATAAGAACCACAAGAAAAATGTGATGTAAGGCTGTTTTGAAGATGAAGGAGGCTTTGTCCTGAGGCCTGGAGGAAGTCTCTAACATATGTGGCTGACCCCCGCCCCAGCTGATAGCCAGCCCTTTAGCCCTACAATAGCAAAAATAGAGTTTTGCTAATGATCTGAATAAAAGCTCACAAATATTTTTGTTCAGATGTTTCAGATACAAGAACAGTGTCCACCTTGTTTCATTTTAGTCTTTTGAAACCCCATTCAGAGAACCCAGTTAAGCTTTACTTGATCTACAGAAACTGGGGTTGAGTATAGTTTGGTATTAGGGTAATAGATGCAAATTATTTTAAACTAATACATCTATAGAATTTGTTATGCAACAATAGAAAATGAACATATTTAGATTTAGTGTCAGTTATGGTGGCACAGGCCTGTAATCCATCCCTTACTTGGGAGGTGGAGGCAAGAGAACCAGAAGTTCAAGGTCATCCTCAGTAACCTAGTGAGTGTGACAATACCTGACTACATGAAACCTTGTCATAAAAAGAGCCAGAGAGGGCTGGAGGGATTGCTTAGCATTTAAGGTATTTGCCTGCAAAGACAAAGGACCCAGGTTTGATCCCCCAGGGCCCATGTTAGCCAGATGCACAAGGGGGCGCACACGTCTGGAGTTTGTCTTCAATGGCTGGAGGCCCTGGCGCTCCCATTCTCTCTCTCTCTCTCTCTCTCTCTCTCTCTCTCTCTGTCAAATAATAAAGAAATAAATAAAAATATTTTTTTAAAAAGGGGAGGCAGAGAGATGGCTTAGAGGGTCAGTAGAGGACCTAAGTTTAGTTGCTGAGCACACATGTAAAAGCTGAGCATGGTACTGTGTGTGTGTAGTGCCAGTGCTGGTGTGGCAGAGCCAGGAGCATCTCTGGAGCTCACTGAGTAGCTAGTGCAGCAGAACTAGGTGATTTCCATGTTCAGTGAGAGAGCCTGTCTAAAAAATAATATTGACAAAGTTGAGGAGGACACCCAATGTCATTTTTTTTCTTTTTTTGTTGTTGTTGGTTTTTTGAGGTAGAGTCTCACTCTAGCCCAGGCTGACCTGGAATTCACTCTGTACTCTCAGGGTGTCCTTGAACTCATAGCAGTCCTCCTACCTCTGCCTCCTGAGTGCTGGCATTAAAGGCATGCACCACCACGCCCGGCTCCAATGTTGTTTTCTTGCCTTCATGTGCATGCCCACAAAGCTATATGAAGATGCATGAACACATGCAGACAAGCATGCATACATACATGCATACACACACATGCAACACACCCACATGTATACAGTCATAAAAGAAATTAAAATGAATAAGAAAATAATATTTTAAAGTATTTCTCCATTTTTAAAGTTATTTTGGGCTGGAGAGATGGCTTAGTGGGTAAGGCACCTGCCTGCGAAGCCTAAGGACCAAGGTTCAATTCCCCAGGACCCACATAAGCCAGATGCACAAGGTGGCATTTGTCGTGGCTGGAGGCCCTGGTGTGCCCATTCTGCTCTCTCTGTCTTCCTCTCTCTCTTTCTCTCTGTTTCTCTTTCTCTCTCTCTCATAAATAAATAAATAAATAAATATATTTTTTAAAGTTTAAATTGTTTTTCCTCAAAGCCACCTATTGTTGGATTTTCTTTTTTACCAGTATCTAATAATCTTTCAATTTTTAATCATGACCAATTTTCTCAGTCCTGCCCTCCACATATTTACAGCAGGGCTGAATCTCCTGTGCTGCTTACAAAGTGGTCTTTCAGAGTAGAGTAGACCATTTTCTTTTCATCACTTTTTTTTAGAACTTTTATTGAGAATTTTAATATAGGAGAAACATTGCAATTTGATCCTATCTTCACGGAGTTATGCTCTTATGTTCTCTCACCCTCATTCCACTGAGGGTGGGGTTATCTGTAATGGCTGTGGGTCCTTTCCATCATTCAAGAATGCCAGGTTGGTGTAATGGCATCTATTTATCCCCTTTAGTTGCTGTATTTTCAAATTTTTACTCTGAACTTGAAAGTGGGCTTGTATAGTTTTTGATTTTATTTCACACAACAGTATACTTGGCCTCAATTGTGCCACATTGCTTACTACCATATTTCTAGGGAACTCCTCATGTGTTTGTCTGTTCTTTGCTTCCCCTGTTCCTCATTTTCTTTGTGGTACTGTTGTATAGATACTGTTGTATTTTATGTTGCTTTTCTCATTTTGAGAGATAATAGTTCTCTGTCGATAACCAATTCAAGAGTGATCTGTGTAGAAGAGACAAGAGTTCCAGAGAAGCAGAAATATTGCCTGGTACTCCATGAGCTTTCTCAGTAAATGACGGTGCATGTCAGTGGATTGTTTTTTCTCTTTATATGTTCCTACCTATTTCGGATTCAGCATAGGATTCCTACAAACTCCAACATTTCTTCTTCCACTTCGAAAATTTCCAGAAAAAGTGAAATAGGTTTTGCTACCCACCAAATAGGGTGGAATCTCTGACTTTCAGCCCATATATCTTATTTTTCTTGTTTGTGAGAGAAAAATGTTTATATTTTCATATGGACTGTGTCTTCAACTAGTTTGTTTGATATGTGCATCTTCCTGCACATATTCTAGGCATTTTTCTAGCCCTATTCTGAGCCATATTCGATCTTTATTAAAAGTATATTCTGGGCTGTAGGGATGGATTAGTGGTTAAGGCATTTGCCTGCAAAGCCAAAGGACCTAGGTTCTATTTACCAGGACCCACGTAAGCCAAATGCACAAGGTGGCCTCATGTATCTGGAGTTCGTTTTCAGTGGTTGAAGGCCCTGGCCCGCCCAATCTCTCTCTCCATTTCTCTCCATCTTTCTCTCTCTCAAATAAACAAAAAATAATTGAACAAAAAAGTATATTCTGGTGTGAGCTAGGTCAAATGGAGTATGGGTGAGTAGAAAGGGTTTCAATCAGGTGAAACAACTTCAGTCCCTGGAGCTTCTGTGGACTTTGTTTGATTTATGTTTTGATTTTCTTCAAGTATTAAATGAAGTGGTTTGTTTCAAAAATAGGATTTATATGGCACTAAAGACAGATACGGACAAGCTATATCTTTATGTTATTATATGTCATAAATGTTCACACATATATACATGTATATATATAAACAGGAAGAAGGTAAGATATATCTGTATGTGATTATATGGTGTGTGTATGTGTGCGTTTTTGTGTGTGTCTGTGTGTGTTTGAAAGTGAAAGAAGACAGAAGAGAAAGACTGAATAGTATTCCAATTTAACTGGAGGAAGTTTTGCTTAAACATGAACATTTGACACTCTTCTATGTTATGTGAAGTAGTCATCAGTGTGTACCTGGGAATCTGACATGATTGAGGATAAGCAAACTACATAGGACAATAAGAAAAGTAGCTCAAAGATGTAAAATCTGCAGAAGACTAGTTAAAATTGTTATATCACATATGGAACTTGTTAGCAAAAATCATACTGTTGTCTATTCTTTTGACCATTAGACTAACTATCCTTCAATGTTAAATTTCTGAAATACTCATGTAGCAGAGGAGGTATAATTGGTCTTGTGCTTACTGTAATTGCAGACTCTAAAAATGTCATTTTGGTCAATCACTCTCAACTCTTCTGAACATTCTTTTCTAGAATAACCTAAACAACTAGATCTTTTGTCTTCTCTTCATAGTTGTAAATAAATCAATGGAAAGAGTTGCATTGGCAAAATGCAGAATCCTATATAATCAAAAATAGTGTCACTTGGCTAGAAGAATAACCCTGAGCTAAAGTAACCAAAAGCAGAGCTTTATTAAAAAAATAATAAGGGTTCTATTTATCTTCACTATTAATGTCTTCTCTTAAAAACTCTGAAAACAAATTGCTTTCATACTTTCAGTACCTGTTATATGTACTCGATATGTACTCATAAATGATCTGTGCTGTGTCCTCCAGTGGTCTCCTTGATCCACTTGCCAAAAGCATGGAAGCTATTGGGAAAGTGACTTTTATCTTTCTATGCTTTGTATTTGGCAATTTTACAAAAAGTTTAATTCTTTTCTATAGGCTGTCCAGATGTGTAGAGCCTCTACTGTCTAGTTGTAGAATTATCTTAAAATTCTTTTCTATTTGCTTTATTTTTCCCATGATCAGATGATCTCTCTTCTCTATGTTAGTTTACCTTAAATATGACATCAGTATTACTATCACTCTTAGCTTCATGAGCAACAAAATTTACTAAATAATTCCTTGGGAAACTTCAATATCGCATCAATATATCAAGAATAGTATTTGCCTTGTCACATCTGTTTCTGCATATGTAAATCATAATTTTTATACCATGAGTTAGATACAATGTACCTCACTTAGTCAGAAAATAATACAAACTGAAGTTTTGATATGATTTAGTTGAACAGAGTGAGGAAAGCTGAGGAGAAGGAAGGGCAAGGAAGACAGGAAGCAAACATCTATTGGATAGGCTCTTTAGGAATCAGGATGTTTGGAATAGAGGAGCCTAGAGAGCAAAACTCAGGTCTAAGTAAAAATACAGAAAGTTCTGGACTAAACCCGGCCCTTATGCAGTGCAGTAGATGTATGCTTTCAATGACCTTGCTCCTTCCCAGAAAGCCTTTTAGAAGTGACAACAACAGAAGAGCCATAATCAGTGCTCCTTACAGTAGAGTTATTTCCCTAAATACATGGTTCTTCTCAAGTCTTAAATACTGAGAGAAGTTCAAGTAAGAACCATAACAGTGAGTTTGTGAAGCATGCAAAAGAATAAAATGAGGATGGAGAGATGGGTCAGGTTAAGGTGCTTGTCTGAAAAGTCTGCCAACCCAGGTTCAATTCCCAGTACCCATGTAAGGCCAGATGCACAAAGTGTCACATGCATCTTGGGTTCCTTTGCAGCAGCTGGAAGCTCTGATACTCCCATTCTGTCTCAGTCATTCTCTCTTCTCTCTCTCTCTGCTTATAAATAAATAAATAATATCTTTAAAAAGAACAAAATTGATTTAAAATATCAGAATAAGAATTATCAAACAGAATAAATTTGATTCAACTCAAATTTTAGCAAGTATCATAATATTAAATATTTAAATGAGTCATAGTAACAGTTGCCAATCATAATATACTTTTTTTTTTAACCAGATGTACTTACAGTGACTTGGGTAGCTGAAACATTTCCATCACCCCCAGTAACAGTTCTCAAAATGTTATATATGTTCATGTGTCAAGAAGTCCTTTCTTTCCAGGCATTGCTGCTATTCCAACAGGCATTCTGCACAGCTTTCTCTAGGTTGAGTCTGTCTTGTGTGTTGTCCCATTGGAAGCATTTGGAGTTCATCTAAGACCGCAGTTCTCTCTGCAGCACTGGAAAAGCTCATACAAGTAACAGTGTCCCAAACTAAGTGTCACAGTGGCTCTTTCACTATAATAAAGGGTTTGATAACAAGTAGAAATAATCGTTGCAGTTAAAATGAAGATATAAGTTCAGGAGAAGTTATATTAGCATTGAAAATAGAGCCTCAAAATATAAATCAACCTAAGGTGATAGAATTAAAGCTGATAAGAAACAATTCTCAGAAAATTTTACCAGCACTATCTCAGAAACTGAACTAAATCAACAAAACTAGCACACAAAATATGACCAATGAAACACTTAGTGCAACAATCCAAGGTTAATACGTGAAATATGAAGCCGTAGAGATGACAGCAAGTGGCATGGCAGAGGTTCAGAAAATTCAAAAGGTAGTAGTGGGAAAAGAAAATTAATCATCTGAGATCAATACCACCAAGGCTGGCTAGACAGAGTACAGAAGGTACATTTTAGACTCTGGAAGATGCATAGGATTCACTCAAGCCTTGTGGAAAAACAAGTATGACAGAAAAAGAGGATGAGACTACTATCTATGTTTATGGGGGAAGAAAAAGTTTGTACAAAGCTTGAAACAAGTAGGAAACCAGAGATAATACTACAGTTACACAAATGGTACTTAACTGAAGTGGGAAATATCTGGGACCTGACTTTCATGGTGTCACTGAGGCCCTGTGTGACCCTAGTGCAGAAAGTTAAACACTGAGATCATAACAACCTCATCTTTAGGACAGTCATGGAGCTACATGGGGTTGGGAGGGCCCTCTCCTTTGGGAATCTGTTTCTAAGAGTGTATGTTCTCAGATTTAACTTCATGCGGAGTGACAATAGTCAGTTTACACTAGGTTCTTATGCATTTTGTTGATAACTAAATGTCAAATTCATGCAGACTGGGTAACAAAAAGGACTAGTGGTCTTCTGAGCAGATTTCAGACAGATTTGAACATCCATGTTTATGTTCCTCAAAACACCTTGTACACATTATGGAAAAATCCACACTTAATACTACCTAGTTATGTGTCTGCTGTACAGTAGATTATGAAACCCTTCCTGGATGAGCTCTGCTATATTTACTATCTAAGATGAGTTTGGTTCATAGTAACATTAATCATTTTGGTGATGATGATAATCATAACATATCTAACTTTTCTCAGTTATTGGTATGTTCCAGATACTTCTATGTCAGTGCCAGAGATCAAACCCAGGGTCTTGCACATGACAATACTTGCTTGGGCTAAATCTCCAGCCCTACAAGATACTTTTAAAAATATGTTTTCAGGAAAGACATCAGTGTAGAAGCTGCCTTTGGGTGACCCAGTGAGGGGGAATTATCCAAGATAAGAAAAAGTAGATTATTACAAAGACAGAAAGAAAGGAGAAGCTTCAGAATTCCACAAAAGAAGTGATAGAAATGAAAAATACAGAGAAACAGAAGAGTGCAACAATGGAAAGAAGAAAGACAAACCTCTGTTTGGTCACCAGTCCATCCAGGAGGCATGTCAGGAGGACCTGTTGAAGAGACCAGTAGACCTTCCCACAGGACAAGCCCAAGTCTCTCCGAAGATGCAAATCCTGTTGTTTGTCTTCCTGACACAGTAATGTCTCTACTGGACAGGTCAACAGTGAAGAAGAACTCTCCACCACCAAGGGCTGTGCCTAGGTACCATCTTTAGAGAGACCCTATTGTCAAAGCTGAGCTATCTTGGGTTCCTGAGAACAGGAGATATTGACAAGTCAGGGAGCCTGAATTCGACCTTCCACACCACTTCTGTGTACAGAGCAGAAACACTCTAAGTCAGCATAGCACATACTTGAACATTTGTGTCCATTGCTGCATCATTCACAATAACCAAGATATGGCACCAGCCTAGATGCACATCAACAGATGAGTGACAATGTCATATGCATACACAATAAAATTCCATTCAGCTGCAAAAAGGAGTCATATTATATTTATAGGAAAATGGATGGCACTGGAGATCATTGTTTAGTAAAAATAAGTTAGATTCAGACAAATACCCCATGTCTTCTCTCATAGGTAGAATGTAGATTTAAATTTCATAAAAATAGATATACATACATAAGACATGAAGTTAGAATGGAGATGATAAGAAGGAAAGAATAGATCTATACCGAGGGAGCAGAGGACATGAAGAGTGTAATGGAATATATATGCCAGGAAAAGAGGGAGAAACTATTTATTGTGAAAAGGGATCAGCACAATTGAACAAGTGGAAAAGGGGTATGGGGGAGGACAGTGGGAGCTATGAATACATATATATGTATGCTAACCAAGAAACTAATTTCTTTAAGCATCACTTCATTCAATACTACCCCATCCATGTAAAGTGTTTTGACTGTCTCCATATCCGAAATGAAGAAACAAGCATATGTGGAAGTCATACAAATTATCCATGTTCATGCAATTACAAAAATCTCAGAGAATTAATATTTTCTTCCCTTAGAGCTCATATTGTTAAGTTCTTAGAGATGCTTAATAGATGATTTTTGAATATATGAACTCAGCATATTTATTCCAACAGAACCATGAAAGCCTCCGAGGTGGGAGAGGGAGGAGTCAGGATGGCAGGCCAGAGAAAGAGCACATTAGTCAGAAAGCGCCATAAATGAGGACATGTAGGGAAGCAGCTGCACTACGGAAGGGAAGAAAAGAGCAGCCAACATGGTTCTAGGAAAGACTGGAGGAAGCTTTTCTTAGAGATGGAAGCCGCAGCCTCAGCACACAAGACCTGTGTGCCTGTGATTACCTGAGACACCAGGACTACTGATGGATCTGTGAAGGGCAAGTGTTCTTACATGACAATCATTCAAAATAGTTGAGAATAGGATCTTCTGGAAAATCATAGCTATGCCCAAGAAGTGATTCATGAAGCTAGTTTTTAAATTTTTCTTTTTCTTTTTCTTTTTTTCTTCTTTTCCTTTTTTCTAGCTCAGGCTGACCTGGAATTCACTATGCAATCTCAAGGGTGGCCTCTAACTCACAGTAATTCTACCTCTGCCTCCCAAGTGCTGGGATTAAAGGTATGTGCCACCACACCGCTTCCCATGATGCCATTTAAAATCCCTTTTATGACTTTATATCTTCACTCTTTCTTCCTTCCCTTTCCTATCCCTTTCTCATTTCTTTGGAGTGTTTTAAGTGCAGCTTACATGTAATTCCTGTTTGAAATATTCTTTTTCTCATTTTCCTCAGTATCTGTTCTATAACACCCTGTCATAACACTTGTGACACTTTAGTGCAATTATCTGTCACTTTATGTTTTTAGCCTTTTCTTCCTGGATGCGGGCATTTTGCAAGCCTCCATCATCCATCCTTTCGTCTACCACTTTTAGGAATGAGGAAGACTACGTAATGGTTATTCAATCAATTGAAATTACATTACAGTTGCTTCACTATGAGATTGTTCTTCAGGGTTGTTAAAACACATTGAATATAACCTCCCTATTATATGACCACCTCAAATCCATCACTTCGGGTACGTAAATGTCTACATAGCAGAAAATAAAATGCAGAGGTTAGCAACCATATGACAAATATGGGGAGCATCAAATTTCAGTTTGACAAATTTTGAATAAAGATAATAAAGCAAACGTCTAAAAATTACTGCAATTAAACCCTCCCTTTCAGTATTGTTTAGCTCCTATTTAATCTGACACCCAGCTCTCTCCAGTTCCATTTGTGATGTCTCCAAGGAACTAATTGCACTTTCCCTATGGTCCTGACAATCTCGTGATAATTCCTGTTCCTCCACAGCATGGTTTGCTTACTGTTATCACCGTCTGTTCAACAAATGTTTCCTTCTCAGTGTGCCAGGCACTACGTTTGGGAATTGGGGATAGAAACTGAACACACCCCAGATCCCAGCCTCATAGAACTAAGACCCTCCAGGGAATTGCAGACTGGAGAAAACACAAGGCTACAAGAGCAACAAGGACATCTAGTTCTACACTCACTTGTCAAGGAAAGTTCTAGCTTCTGAACAAAAATTTAGATTAGCAAGGGAAAAGGAAATCTGTGTGGGAAGTGGCTGCAAGGAAAAGCAACCAATCATTGACCCTCCAGAGGTGGATAGGGACCAGCAAACTGAAAGGTGATCTTGAGGTGAGGTAGTTCTCACAGTTAGTTCCTTGGTGTAGGAAGTGTGGCTGGATGGCTACTGATGGTCTAGAGGTGGCAGGGCCACAAACTGAGCTTTAGAAACCAGATCAAGAAGCTTGGTCTTTATCTTGAAGACAATTATATCAAAAAGTTAAAACTGGGGAATGGCAATTCAAGATCTATTTTAGAAAGATCTCTCTACCTCCCTTTAGAGAAGGGGAATAACAATGTAATTGTTATTCAATCAACTAGTAGTTGGAATTACACCTTTGTGGCTTCACTATGGTTTTCTTCATCATGTTTACTCTTCAGTGTACCAGACACTCTGCTAGGAATGAGGAATATTAGAAATACCAGCAGCAGGCAGAGCTGAGGAAGAGAGACAAGTAAAAAGGCAGTGGGAGTGATGCAAGTCACTGATGACAGTTCTCTACAGTTGTGTTCTAAAGACTGAAGTAGATTGAATGGACAGATACCTAATCCATTATCCTTAGGAAAAAATTGGGAGTGAAAAGGGCAAAATGGTGCCCTAAACCACAATAACCCTGTGTGATCATCCTAGCCTTGTGTGTACCTTCTCACTTTATAAGCTACAAACACTTTATTTTCTGCTCTCATTTAGTATGTGGCCTGAAATCAGCTTTAACTGTAGTTATCTACTCATGTTACTGTATAAAGCAAGTTCCATACTAAATGTGATGACCTTCTTGATTGCTTGAGTTTCCTTCCTCTGTATTAGGTTGTCAAAGGAAGCTTCCTTTGGGTTGGTCACTTCCTCTATGAAGCCAGTTCTGATTGCCCCAAGCAATGGGATCTCCCTCCTCTAACCTATTACTTCATTGTACAAACTTCCATCTTTATGTTTCATCACAATTATCTGAGACTCTACTATATTATAAAACTTTCAGTGGGGATATCTTCTTTTAACTTTAAATCTCCAGGACCAGGAAATAAAGTACAGATACACTATTATGGTTTCATATATGCTTTAAGAGGAATGCTGGTATTGCTGTTACACTTTAAGAGAAATACTTTTCCTGACCCAGAGTGGAAGTTTGCTATGGCAAAGAGATAGATGTTCTGTTTCTCAAGTGTATCAAACATTTGTATAATTTAATATAAATTTGTATTAATCTGCTGAAAAATTATGAGAGAAAATAATATAAAAGTGTTTCCTTGGCTATTATTTTGCATGTTGGTGGGGAAAATAATATAAAAGACAATGACTGTCATCAGCAGATCCTAATGTATCAAATGCCAATCAGATGACTCTATAGAGCAAGCCCTTTGTAACGTCATTCACTTTGTGTTTAGACCTTGCCAATTGGAAACTGAAGCTGAAATGCCATGATTCATTCAACGTAGATGTGATATCCAAAGCTTCCTGAGGTGCTCATCTAAATAATTGTATGCATTACTTATTTTATGTATGGCTTGCTCTATACCACCATGTCCCCTCAGGCCTGAAAACTCAGAGGTAGGGGGTAGAAAGAACACCACCATTGAAAACGTCTTGTTGGCAGCTTTCACGTCTTCATGTCCTTTCCTGCCAGTCTGGCCTTCCATTTATGCCTGGGTGCTCTTTCTATCAAACTTCTGTCTTGTATCAATTTTTAGCAGCATGGATAATTTATTGCATCTAGGATGATAGAAAACCAGCTTTATACATCATTCAGCTTGCAAAAGATGTGTAGCTTCGGTTCCTTAATGGTGTCATTTTGGCTGAATGCTATTAACAGATTACCCCTGCCTAGGGCAGTGGAGCATGTGCGGCAGAAAGATAACCTTGTGTTCGTAATTTAATATTAACTGTTTTCTCCATAGTCCCTCTTTCCAGTACATTAACAACAAACCAATATGGCCTTGTCCCCTGCGGTCATATTCTTCAGCAAAAAAAATGGATTACATGATAGCAAGTTCCTGAAGATTTCCAATGAAGTATTACAAATCACTCAACACCCGCTCTGCAGAAATGAAAAATAAACAGGCTTAGATTCAATCAAATTTAATTCCTCCAATTTAGCTTTGCCGCACTTCAAAGGGTGCTCTTATTAATGTCTTGGTGAAGAAATTTAACCGGCATTTTTTTCCTCCTTCTTATGTGAAAGCCTCCAGTTGTGTTCAACATATAGTGAGATCAAGAAACTGTTTTATTTTATTTTATTTTTTTTTCAGTGAGTACTCTGTCACAGTTTGATATAAAAGTGTAAGCCATTTACAGAAAACTCTTTATGGAATTTTTATCCTATTCCATTCCCGGGAGCTAAATTTATATCCTGCATTAGCTATCATAGCACTGGAGTATTAGTCTTCTCCCTCTGCAAGCAGTTCAGGGCAGTCGGAGGCCCTATCACTCGCCACCACTCACATACACAGGCATTATGAGTTTATCTCATCTTCTGCAGCAAGTACCAGGCCCAATTCATTCCTTTAGGCTACTTTACTAATAACCTATTCCTTATCAGGGCCTCTCCACCTCAGCTTGTGATCAAAGACCCAATTAATGGAATGGAGAAAGGTGAAGCCTTCGAATAATGGAGACAGCTGTTTTTCTCTGTTAGAGAAAATCCATTTGTATTGTTATCGCACACGCAAGTTCCGTGGCTCCTGTTTAATTCAGTCTTCTCTCTATTCCAGCTGATGATTAAAAAAAATTTTTTTTTTTTAAAAAGGCACAATGAACACTGAAGAGAATGGCAGAAACATCACACGTTTCAACTCGGTCTGGAAGTTATCAACTCAAAAGTGAAAAGACAAGCAGATAAGGGCAGGAAATGTCCAACAAAGACCATATCAAAAAAATTAAAATTTTTTTTTCAAGAATCATTCTCTATTCACCATTATGATTTTCTTTTTGTTCACTTTCAGCTCTAATATTGTATTGCTCAACTGTCTTCCTCAGCAGAGCAGACACTGATAATATCTCAAGTTCCACATCAGTTGAAAAGTCATTAAAGGCAGACAGAGTAATCATAATGGGCTGGTGCAGACTTTTTTTTTTTTAAATGAACTTCATAGCTTACAATCTGGAGAGACCTTTTTAGTCACACTTTATGCAAAATGTTTCTCTACAAGTCACAACATTTTCCCCTAAACTTGTTTTTAAAATGTTTATTTCCCCCTCTTTAACAATTTTAAGCATTTCCTGCTCTCACAGATATGCACAGTTTTCTCACCTGGGCCCAGGCATGAGAAGATTTTATCTGTGATCTCAGTCAAAAAGTGTGACCATGATCCCCTCCTTCCCTGCCTAAGTAATTTGACTTGCCTGTTAATGCTCTGTCCTTCCTGCTTGGAGATGGAATAGAAAAGAGCAGGCAGATCTCTTGGTTTTTAAAGCTAATGGTGCACTGTCTATATTTTCTCTTAATAAAAGCAAGTTAGATGCAAAACTGGAAAAGAAAAAAAGATAGACCTCATAATGCTGGAGAACATATTTCCTTGTAAGGGTCTAAGTGCAAGATTGTTTTTAGTTTTGTCAAATAAGAAGAGAAATGTGTACATTGTTTTTCTCCCCTCAGGAGAATTCTCTTGGAAAGCTAGAATGAGAATCACATATTTGAATTCTTGCCTGAACACATATAACTAGCAAAATAAACATGTGCAAAGCTACAATATATGCAATGAATAGAGACAGCAGAATCTTAAAGAGCTCTTCTCCCAGGCTGATCACTACAAGGGATTCCTAGATGTGTGTGAGATTGGGCTGGAGGGTATCTTACATTTGCATGCAAAATGAACATTCCAAATATGTAATGAAAATAAAGACTAATATGTATCCAATATGGGTTGGTAAGCATGGTCAGATTTTTCTGTTATTTTTCCTTAACTTAGGAACAAAAAAGTTAAATTAGCTTTTTACTTCTGTGTTGTTATAAAGCAAACCTTAATTATTTGCATGCCATAGGTCTTGTGGACACTTTCTTACTATTGAACCTAGAGCTTGCAAATATAAAATAAAACAAATCACCTTTCTAAAAAGGCATAAAACAATAAAGCAGAACTATCAATATTTTCCCTCAGGCACACTATATAGAGACATGGTGTCAATGAATTTAAAAAATTATGAAATGCAACTTCAATCCTTCTGTTGCAAAAGGAAAGATCTATAAACCTTTTAGTGTAGTTTAACTTTATCTTTATAGCAGTAATAACATAAATATATAGTAACTTTTCTCTAGCAATCAGAATTATAGGGACAAATTATACTTTTTTTATAGGAGGACTTTTATCAGTCAGAAAAGGCTGGTTATATCACAGTAACAAACAAACACAATAGCTTGAAAGCATACATTTTTCCTTGGGTACAGGACTCAAATAGGTGTGCTGTCAAATGTATTCTGGGGCTTGGAAGAGCAAAGGTTCCGTCATCCTATGGTGCTATCTTCTTAGCACAAGGGAGCAGCAGAGTGTGGAGACCATGTCACTTCATTAACACTCCATATACAAGAGATCTTCATCCTTTCCACTCAGTTATTGACCACAGAATGTCACGTGACCACACCTACTGTCATGGTGGCATGTGTCCAGATCAGAGTTGAGAATCTCGGTGACCACTAACATTTACCACCAATGCTTCTTGCACTTGATCAAATATTTAAGGTTGGAGAATGTACTTGATGTTGGTTTCAGTACCATTGTAACAAACACAATAATATGAGGTTTAGAGGGTCACGTCTAGGTTTCCTTATATTTAAAGCCAGTTGATATATATATATATATATATGTATGTATGTGTTAGATAGGATTCTACTCAGGGTATCACTTACTCTGTATAGAGAAAAAGTCTACCCCAGAGATCCACTCTACTTTATACTATGAAAATCTCAAGGGCACATGTATATAATTTTCCTTATTTAGATCTGGTAGGCTTTTCCTCAACAAAAACACATTTATGTTCTCAATGATTTTAGCTAAATAACATCATCAGGCTGGGGCTTTAAAATAGAGTGTCCACCCCCTGTTTGAGGCTCGATTCCCCAGGACCCACCTTAGCCAGATGCACAAGGGGGCCCTCGCATCTGGAGTTCCTTTGTAGTGGCTGGAGGCCCTGGTGCGCCTATTCTCTCTCTTTCTATCTGCTTCTTTCTCTCTGTGTCTGTCACTCTCAAATAAATAAATAAAAATAACCCCCCCAAAAAAATTTTAAAAAAATAGAGTGTCCACAATGAGCTGCTGATCAGAGACCTAAATGGGCTCCCATAATAGGACAGACTTCTGTCAGAACACTTCATTACCTACACAAAGTTAATGTTTAAGACCCTAATGCTGAAGACACTACATGCTGTTAGTACAGAACATGGAGAGACCTGGCTGGAATCTATAAGACAGCCAGTCCCCAGACAGTCCAGAAACAGAGTCTAGAAACAGAGTCCAGAAACACTTCTCCTCTATGGTGACAATAGGTATCCATGCCCTAGTACAGCATTTATAAGGCACATGTATGTACTGGAAGTTGACAAGCCACAACTTAGAGTCAGGGGTAATAAAACCCAATTTATTTTAAAAGTAGAGATTTCTATGCTGCCACAATTATGCTCATTTTTACTTCTTTATGAATGAATGAATCAATCAATTATCTTTTCTTTTTTTGATGTCTATCATAGCTATTTTAGTTGCTTATATTTCCAAGCAAATTTTCCTTTTCTCTTGAAGAACCTAAATTTATTCTATAAAATTGCATACCCAGAGTATATTTCCACATACTTACTCAGTGTCACATATATTTAAAGACATCATAGATTTACAATTGCTTGAATTTATTTTTAAAAAAATGGCACAATGGTATATGTACATGGCCATGCTATCTCATCTGGCAACAGGCACAGGGCATATTTCTTCCTACATCATCTGCCTAGTGTCAAGAATTCTATCCTATGTTAAAAGAGAATGCTGTATACTATGGAGTGAAGAAGAGATGGATCTCAACATTCTCAGAGCTTGGGTGGGCCCTACTTACTCCCCATGAACTTCAACTGTCAATTGACAGGCATCTAAGAGTGGAATTCTCTCACCAGACTATATTGAGGAACCTGATATTGTGACTCATAAGTCCAGATCACACAGAGATTTAATGCTAGTGACTATGGATGAGCCATTGCTAGTCTGGCTCTCTTCACTCCCAACTGTGGATAGCTAAGCTGTACCATTCTTTGACAGTGCTTTGTAGAGTCATCACTTGCCTGTACTGTACTTTCTAGCAAAATAAACTAAGACATGCTTCCTCAAAACAGCTTCTTTTACTTTCCAGCTTTCATATGTCAGAAAGATGGAATATTATCCTGATTTTATTTGGAAAAGATGATTTTGATTTTTTCATATTAAAACACAAACTTTCTGTGTTTTTTATGTGAATATCATTCTTTCACATGTACATCCTTGTATAATATACACCTGTACTTATGAAATATTCCACTGACCCTCATTATTCTAAAACTCACATCTCATCAACTTTTTCCAGAGTCTTGCACCATCCAACTCTTTCCTCTTTGATGAGCATCTTTGTCTTGGACTGTTTTGTGGTATCAGAAACATGATCATTTTAATAAAATATTTCAGATATGATTAATAAACATTAAATTGATATGGAGACAACAGATGTAAACAGTTTCCCACATAGGGTTCAGACATAAGATCTTATTTTATTTTATTTTTTGTAAAATTTTGTTCATTTTTATTTATTTAGTTGAGAGTGACAGAGAGAGAAAGAGTCAGAGAGAGAGAGAGAGAGAATGGGCATGCCAGGGTCTCCAGCCACTGCAAACGAACTCCAGACAGGTGTGCCCCCTTGTGCATCTGGCTAACGTGGGTCCTGGGGAATCGAGCCTCGAACCGGGGTCCTTAGGCTTCACAGGCAAGTGCTTAACTACTAAGCCATCTCTCCAGCCCAAGATTTTATTTTTATTTATGCATTTATTTGACAGAGAAAGAGGGAGAGAGAGAGAGAGAAAGAGTGAATGGGTGCGCCAGGGCCTCCATCCACTGCAGATGAACTCCAGATATGTGTGCTCCTTGTGCATCTGGCTAATGTGCGTCCTGGGGAATCGAACCTGGGTCCTTTGGCTTTGCAAGCAAATGCCTTAACCACTAAGCAATCCCTCCAGCCCCAGATATAAGATTTAAAAAATAAAATATCACAGATATGTTTGGAGCCACTGCCTCAACCTCTCCTTCTTTCAAACCAAATCTAATGGAAATTTCACCATTAACTAATGGCAATGTGTTTCCTTCCTTCCTTTATGTTTTTATACCCATTTGTATGTTTATAAACCAAAATTATTTTAGATGTTTCTACATTTTCCATAACTGAACATACTGTTTTATGAGTTTTTTAATTAAAATATTGTTTATAGAATATATCCAACACTGTTGATCTTGTCTATTTATATTCACCGTACAAGCCATGGTTTTGTCATTGTTCTGAAGAATGTAAGGATTTTTTTTTTTTTGCTCCTGCTTTTGTAAGTACAAATAGTGCTGATAGTGCTAAGATAAACAATTTAAACACTTTCTTCACATGTGTGAGGATTTTGGGGGGCATGTATATTAATAAGTGGAATTGATGTGTTATATACTCATTCTCTGATCTGATTAAATATTTTAATATTTGTATTTGTAATAAAAATATTGTATGTATGTATGTATGTATGTATGTATTTGAGAGAGAGAAAGAGAAAAAAAACAGAGAGATAAAATGGGCTCACCAGGGCCTCTAGCCACTGCAAACAAACTCCAGACACATCAGCCACCTTGTGTATCTGGCTTTATGTGGGTACTAGGGAATCAAACTCTGGTCCTTAGGCTTTGTAGGCAAGCACCTTAATCACTAAGGCATTTCTCCAGACCCTGATAATATATATTATTATTACTTTTAATCATTTTTATTAAGTAGAAACTGTATATGAACATATCATGTGTTGGTACCATCATTTCCCTCCTCCCTGCCCTCACTCCCCTGAGGGCATTCCTTAATAGGATTGCTGGTATTCACCATGGAGTTGCTGGTTAGGAGTTTTGAGAGCAGCAGTCAGTCACTGTGGATGTGGGCAATGTCTCTGGATATTCCCTCCCACCCTGTGGCTCTTACAATCTTTCTGCCCCTGGAAGCCACAATTTTTATTTTAATCTAAATTTTATTTTATTTTTTGTCAAATTTTTTATTAACAGCTTCCATGATTATCAAAAATATCCCATGGTAATACCCTCCCTCCCCCGACTTTCCCCTTTGAAACTCCATTCTCCCCATCTCAATCAATCTCTCTTTTATTTTGATGTCATGACATTTTGCTCCTATTATGATGGTCTTATGTAGGTAGTGTCAGGCACTGTGAGGTCATGGATATCCAAGCCATTTTGTGTCTGTGGGGAGCACATTGTAAGGAGTCCTACTCTTCCTTTGTCTCTTACATTCTTTCTGCCACCTTTTCCACAATAGACCCTGAGCCTTGGAAGGTGTGATAGAGATACTGCAGTACTGAGCACTCCGTTCACTTCTTTCCAGCACCATGATGCCTTCTGAGTCATCCCAAGGTCACGGACATCTGAAAAGAGAAGATTCTCTACCAAAAGTGATAGTAGCATTAATATAAGGGTATGAACATTAAGAGAAGTGCTTACTTGGCAATTTGATAAGCATAGTATATACATTTAGTCAGACAGCAGCAGACGTTACACCCCTAAGGCTCATGACTACCCCTGTTTTAAGTTTTCAGTATCAGAGATATATTCCCTCCCATGGAGTGGGCCTTCAGTCCAATTAGAGGGCAAGTGGTTTCCACCATGAAAGATGTGCCTGCAGTGTCCACTGTGGAGTGTCTTCACTGGTGTTTTCTTTTTCTCCCATTAGGTGGATTGTTGGGTTATTCATTTGAGATTTCTCTTTGTTTTATGAAGGCTTTAAATTCTATGAATTTTCCCCTTAGGCCTGCCTTCATTGTATCCTTTAAGTTTGGGTCTGTTGTATGTTTTTTTTTATTATCATTCTATTCTAGAAATTTTCCAATTTTTTTTTTTTTGGCTTCTTCAATGACCCATTTTTTGTTTAACAGCATGTTGTTTAGTTTCCAGGAGCTGGTATAATTTATGCTGTTTCTCTTGTTGTTAATTTCTAGCTTTAATGCATTGTGGTTCAATATGGTGCAGGAAGTAAAGTAATTTCCCTGAATTTGTGAAGGCATGCTTTATGCCCTTACATATGATCTATTTTAGAGATGGTTCTATGGACTGCTGAGAAGAATATATATTCTGTAGAATTAGAGTGGAATGTTAGTAAATATCTGTTAGGTCAAATTGATTTATGGTATTCTTAAGATCTATTATTTCCCTGTTGACATTCTGCCTGGATGATATGTCTATTAATGATAATGTGGTATTGAAGTTCCCTACAATAGTATTGGGATTTATTTCTGGTTTATTGTTGAATAGGTTTTGCTTTACAAACTATGGTGCAACATTGTTTGGTGCATGTAGAGTTATGATTGTGATATGCTCATGTTGGCTCATTCCTTCAATGAGTAAGTGTTCTTGTAGGCTCTTGAGGTTGGTTGTTTGACTCTTCTGTTTGGGGTGTTTCCCTGAAGTATTCTTTGTAAGTTTGGCTTTGTATTCATAAAATCATTGAGCTGGCTTTTATCATGGAAATTTTTCCTTTCTCCTTTTTTTATATAGGTTATTTTCATTAGGTTTGAGTTGGAAGCCATAGTTTTTTAGACTTTGAAGTGTTCCATTGCAAGAACTTCTGGCTTTCATGGTTTCCATTGATAAATCTGATGTAATTCTGAGGGGATTACCTTTGCATGTAGTGAGTTGTTTCTGTCTTGTTGCTTTTAGCACTCTTTCTTTGTTTTCGTTGCTTAGAGTTTTAACTGTGATGCGCCTTGGGGAGTTTCTTCTTTGGTCCAGCTTGTTTGGTATTCTGTGAGCTTCTTGTATCTGGATGGGTCTTTATTTTGAGAGAGTGAGAAAGTTTACTTTAATAATTGTACTGAATATGTTCTCCATGCCTTTGGGGTGAATTTCTTCCTCTTTTGGTACATCCATGATCCACATTCCATTTTTTTTTTTTTTTTTGCTTGTTTCAGCATATCCCACTATTCCTTCCTATTGTGCTCACATGATTTTCTGAATTTATCAATGTTTTTGGACTCCATAACCATTTCTGTCTTGTCTTACACATCTAATGTTCTGTCCTCCACATGATTAACTATATTAGTGAGGGTTTCTAGAAAGGCTTTTAGAAGCTCTATTTGATTTTTATTTTCTGTATTGTATCCATACCTTTATCAAGTTCAAATTTCAAGTAGTGGTTTGATTTTCTTATTGCTGCTTAGAATTCATTCTTGCATTTAATCATGTCTTCATTATTCTTAATCAGCTGGTTATTGAGATCATCTACTTGCTGACTCTCATTCAAATCATTTATCTCTCTTTTGAGGTCTATCTAAATTCCCTCCATTAATTTAAGCCTACTAATGAAAGCTGAGTGCAGTAAGGGATGATTCTGTTCAATCTCACTTATGTAATTGTCATTTTTTATGATGATTGGCTTCTGGTTTACCAATTATGGTAAATAAGTTTATTGTGCTCTCATTTTGGGATTTAATTTCTTTTGTCTCTTCTATGTTTTCATTGGAGACTCCATTGTGGGACTAGACAACCTTGGTGGAAGTCTTTGTTGTTTTGTGCTGTTTCTTCTTACGATGGGGGCTCTACCCATCTTGGATAAATGTCTATTTTATCAATGATAAATGTCTATTTTATCAAGGAGGAAGCAAGTATTTGCCCTTATTGGATCTTCACTGAATATTCTTTTTTGGTTTTAAACCTGATTGGAGTGGGGTGGCATTGTATCCACAGATGTGCCAGTTGTGGAGATTGCAAGTGTGCCTGTGTCTCTGTGCTGGTGGTTGAGATGAGATCTGTGGTTGGATAAGTCGAATTTTTTCACCAATGATCATAGCAGTGATTTGCCTGTATGGCCCAGGGGCTGTAGTCCTTGGTCCTCCTCCCCTACTAAACCCATCTGAGCAGGATGTAGAAGACTTACTGGTTCTCTCTGTTCAATGGTGTTATAGTCAGGTTTGCATTGCTGACACAAATCACCTGACTAGGAGCAGCTTTTATGAAAAAAAAAAAAGGTTTATTTTGGCTTACAAACTAGAGGGGAAGCTTCCTGATAGCAGAGGAAAACTATGACATGAACAGAGGGTGTATATCACCTTCTGGCCAACATAAGGTGGACAACAGTATAAGAGAGTGTTCCAAACACTGGCAAGGGGACACTGGCTATATTACTGATAAATCCACCCCCAACAATACACTGCCTCCATGAGGCATTAATTCCCAAATCTCCATCAGCAGGAAACCTAGCATTCAGAACACCTAAGTTTATAGGATACACCTGAATCAAACCACCACATTCTGCCCCTGGCCCCCATAAGCTCATATTCACACATGATTTAAAATACAATTTATTCAGTCCAACCTTAAAAGTCTCTATATCTTTTGACAATTCTAGTGATGTTCAAACATACCCATAACCCAAGGTCTTTTAACTGAGCCATAATAGCAACAACAAAAAAAATCTCTTTCTCCCTCTCAAATAAATAAATAAAAATAAAAATATTTTTTAAAAGTAATGGAAAATACAAATCAAATTGAACAAGTCCAAAACTCCATAGAACCTCTCAAGAATAGAGTCAGCCATGTGGAGGATAGAAACATATAAATTGAAGACAAAATAGAAGAAACAGTTTGTGAGTCCAAAAGTTTCAAAAGTTCAAAAATTTTTGTCAACAGAACATGACGGAACTCTGAGATACCCTTAAATATCTCAACATTCAGATAATGGGAATACCAGAAGGGGAAGAAATTCAGACCAAAGTCACGGAGACATTATTCAACAAAATTATCAAAGAAAACTTCCCTACTCTCTCAAAAGAAATTCCCATCAAGTTTTAAGAAGCTAACAGAACTCGAAATAGACTGGACCAAAGGAGAAATTCTCTTAAGACATATTATCATTAACACTGTAAACATCGATACCAAAGAAAAAGCCCTAAAAGCAGCTAGGGAGAAACAACACATTACATGTAAAGGGAACTCAATCAGAATTACTTCAGACATCTCAATGGAAACCCTGAAAGCCAGAAGAGTCTGGAATGGAACACTGCAAAGTCTAAGAATTTATGGCTTCCAAGCCAAACTACTGTACGCACCAAAAGTATCCCTCATAATAGATGGTGAAAGAAAAACATTCCATGATAAAACTCAGCTTTACAACCACATGAACACAAACTCAAAGCTGCAGAGAGTACATCAGGAAACTCTCCACACAGAAGGATCAAATAATTAACCTCAAGTGCTTACAAGAAGCAGATCACAATAACCAAACACAGAGAAATCACAAAAACTACAAAGTCCAAGAAAACACCGAACCACATAAACCACCACATTATGGCAAAGTCAAATCAAGCCTCATAGTCATTACCCTAAATATTAATGGCCTTAATTCACCCAAGAGACATAAGCTAACAGGGTGGATCAGAAAATTAGACACCTCTATCTGTTGTCTTCAAGAAACCCACCTCGTCACTAAAGACAGATACCTCCTCAGCGAGAAAAGGTGGAAAATGACATTTCAAGCAAATAGGAATAAGAAACAAGCAGGTGTAGCTATATTAATATCAGATAAAATAGACTTCAAACCAAAAAGTAATAAAAAAAAAACAAGAAGGCCACTTCTGACTTATCAAGGGAACGATCCAAGAGGATACCATAATCATCAATCTTTTCAAATTTATTTTTGTTATTATTAGTATTTTATCAATTAGTTTTGTACTCAGCGAATACAGTCAATTTGGTACCACTGTTAGGCTCATCCATGTCCTACCCACTCCCCCCGGCCCCTCCTTGTTGAAGTATATGGGTCATGCATTCTGGACTTAGTCCACAGTTACGGCTAGGATACATGTCTCTGCATATCATTACCCAACATGTGGCTCTGACATTCTTTCCGCCCCCTCTTCCGCAAAATTTCCCTGAGCCATGTTGGGTTCATTTTTAGTCTGCTTCAGTGATGAGGTGTTGGGGGCCTCTGGGTCTCTGGATATCTGATTTGGTAGGAATTGATTTTTCTCTGTGTTGATCTCCTTCCCCCTTGTGCTGGTCCCTGGTTCACCAAGAAAACAGCACCCTTGCTTGTTTCACCAATTGTTCTTAGTTTCAGCCGGGGCCCTTTTGATGTATGATGGGGTGGCTCTCTCCTTAGGATCTACGTCTATCTGAAAAAGAGAAGCAGATTCTCCAAAGGAGAGTAAGTTAGCACCAGACAAATGAGATAACCCTTACTTTTTTATAGATAATTTAATAGGTGTAGGCCCTCTTGTAGCCTGCAATTGGTCATAGCATGATAATGGAGAGAGGGCTTATGTCTGGACATGGTTCTGACTTGTTTCCCAGCTCCAGCTATGGGTCTCATACGACTGAGGGGATCAGTTAGCCAAATCAAGAGCAGTTAGTTTCCCACCATGGCTGTGCACCCCTATTGCACTTGTATGAGCATCATGACAGGTTATTTGCTGCTAAGTAGGTTAGACCATGAGTTGCTTAGACAGATATTGGTCATTTTCCCTGAGTCGCCCATGTAGCACCTCTGGCACTAGACATGTTGACTGTCTGGGGACTGACTCTCTTCCAGCTTCCAGCCATGCCATTCCATTTTACATGTCAGCCGTATAATGTGTCTTCAGCAGTAGGGTCTTACCACTAACCTTTGGTGGGCCATCAAATACTCTGACAGACATCTGTCTGTCTTTTAAGAAACTTGTAGGTCTCTCTGATCAAAAGTTCATTGCGGATGATAGCCACATGCTGGTACTGGCAGTTACAGGTCAGTACCCACTAAGAAAAGAAAGAAAAAGATAACTAATATAAAAGAGTTAGAGAGAAGAAAGAGAGGGGAAGAAAGGAGAGAGAGAAGCTGTAGAAGATTAAGGTCAGTATTCATCATATTGTCTCCAGTATCTTGTGGCTCAGGTGTTCCCTCTAAGGGCTTGGTGAAGGTTCAGCCATTTGGTCTGCCTTTCAGGATGTAGAATTTTATGGTACCATTGCAGTTTGGGTCTAGATTTGTGTTTTCCACCCCATTCCTTGCCCTCCCCTCCCTCCACACCCATCCTATTATCTAGTCCATGAGATGGTTGCTGGGTATGTAAGGCATCTTGGGTAGATTCAGGTTAGGTGCTGTAGATGAGTGAGGCTATGTAGTGATTTTCTTTCTGTGATTGTGTAAGTTCACTGAGAATGATCTGTTCCAGGATCAACCATTTTTCCTCAAATTTCATTGTGTCATTTTTTTCTAGAAATGAATGAAAATAAGAACACATCATACAACAATTTAATGGGACATAATGAAGGTGGTCCTCAGAGGAAAATTCATAGCACCAAATGTCATCATAAGAAAGACAGGGAGATCCCAAGTCAATAACCTAACCATCCACCTAAAGACACTGGGAAAGAAAGAAGAATCCAACCCAAAGACCTCTAGATAGAAAGAAATACTTAAAGTCAGAGAAGAAATTAATGAAGTAGAAACTATGAAAACAATTAATAAAATTGATGAAACAAAGAACTGGTTCTTTGAAATTAAATAAGATTGATTAAACCCCTGACCAATTTTATCAAGTGAAAAAAAAGAGATACTTCAAATTAACAAAATTAGAAATGAAAAAGGAAAGATCACAATAGACATAAGTGAATTTGGAAGAATCATCAGGAATTATTTCAGAAACCTCTACTCCACAAAACTGGGAAATATGGAGGAAATGGATGAACTCCTGGATACATACTTCCTACCAAAGCTCAACTCAGACCAGATTAATATCCTAAACAAACCTATCACACCTATCAAGATTGAAAAGGTAATCAAAACTTCCCCCAAAGAAGAGTACAGGATCAGATGGCTTCTCAGCTGAATTCTATCAAATCTTCATGGAAGAAAAGAAACAAATTTTTCTCAAACTGTGCCACAAAATGAGAGAAAAGGAAAAGCTCCCAAACTCCTTCTATGAAGCTAGTATCACCCTCTACCAAAACTAGGCAGAGATGCCACAAAAAAAGAAAACTATAGGCCTATTTACCTGAAGAACTTAGACACAAAGATCCTGAACAAAATCCTCTCCAATTGAAAGCTTGAAAAAGGTGCACTGTATGCAGCCTTATGGGAGACAGACATCATCAGTGGTGAGAGCAGTAGACACTGGAAGCCCCAAGTTTGGGCAGACAGCCAGATGACTGAATGAGTGCAATAGATGCATGCCTGCTCTGGGGAAACCAACTGCTCTCTAATTGGACTGAAGGTCCTCTCTATGGGAGGGAATACATGCCTGGTACTGATAACCTAATCAAAAGCCTATGGCAGGGGATGCCATGAGCCTTAGGTGTATAAAGCCTGCTCTTGTCTGGATAAATGCATATATTACTCTCACCAAATTGCTCTGAATGCACTACACTTAATGTTCATATTCATACATTAATGCTAATCTCACTTCTGGTTAGGAAGCTTCTCTTTACACATGATGATGGCCACTGGGATGACCCAATAGGCAACATGGTTCTGAGAAGAAGGGACGGAGGAGTGTCCAGCACAGAAACATCTCACACTCTCCAAGTTTCAGGGTCCATTTTGGAAGAGGTGCTGGAAAGAATATAAGAGCCAAAGGAAGGGTACCACTCTGTACATACCACTGTCCAGGCAGAAATTGACCTCAATATATAAGATCTCCCAGTGCCTAGCAATACCTACACAAGACCCTCATGATAGGAGGAAAAGATGATTACATAAATTTAAAAGAGAGAGGGAGGGGATAAGCTAGAGCACAGAATAATGAAGGGGAAAGTGGGTGAGGGGAGGGAAATACCATGGTTTGTTGTCTGTAAGTATAGAAGTTGTCAATAAAAAAAATATGTATATATGTTTCAAAAAAAAGAAAAAAAGCATTATCCACCTTGATCAAGTAGGCTTCATCCCAGGAATGGAGGGGTGGTTCAACACATAGAAATCTGTCAATACACCACATAAATAAGCTTAAACACAAATACCACATGATCATTTAGATAGATGCAGAAAAGGCCTTTGACAAAATTCAACACCACTTCATGATTAAAACATTGGAGAGAATAGGCATGGATGGTTTATATCCCAACATAATAAATTCTATATATAAAGCTCTAAAAGACCAAATAATACTCAGTGGGGAGAGACTGGAGGAATTCCCATTGAAATTAGGAACAAGGCAGGGTTGAACAATCTCAACCCTGCTCTTCAATATAGCAGTGGAAGTCCTAGCTCAAGCAATAAGACAGGAGAAAGAAATAAAAGGGATACAAATTGGAAAGGAAGAAGTTAAGTTAGCTACATTCGCAGATGACATGGTTCTATACATAGACCTGAGAAGCTCCATCTCAAAACTCTTAAAGGTGATTAACTCCTTCAGCAAAGTAGCAGAACACAAAATCAATTCACAAAAATCAGTAGCCTTTCTATATACAAAACACAAAGATAGAGAGAAAGGAATAAGTGACATTGTCCCATTTTCAATAGCAACAACAACAACAAAAATCCTTGGGATAACATTAACCAAGGATGTGAAAGACCTAGACAATGAAAACATAAAAACACTCAAAAAAGAAATTGAAGAGGACTTGAAGAAATGGAAAGACCTCCCAAGCTCCTGGATATGTAGAATTAACATTGTGAAAATGGCAATCTTGCCAAAAGCAATATACAGATTTAATGCTATACCAATAAAAATCTCAGCATTGTTCTCCACAGAGATAAAAAAAAATGATCTCAAAATTCATATGGAATTACTGAAGGCTTCAGATAACCAAGCATATTCTCAGCAAAAGAAACACCTCTGGAGGTATCACCATACCTTATCTAAAGCTATATTACAAAGTTATAGTAATAAAAACAGAATGGTACTGGCATAAAAACAGGAGTATCAATCAATAGAACAGAATCATGGACCTGGACTTTGGATCAAGTAACTACAGCTACTTAATATTTGACAAAAGCCCTAACAATGTAGGTTGGAAAAAGGACAGCATCTTCAACAAATGGGGTTGGAGAAACTGGATAACCATATGCAGGAAAATGAAACTTGATCCACACATCTTGTCATACACAAAAGTCAAGTCCAAATAGATCAAAGACCTCAATATAACACTGAAAACTCAGCTACTACTGGGAAAAAAAAATAGGAGGAACTTTCCATGATATAGGAATGGGAACAGACTTCCTGAACAAAACATCACAAGCTCAAGAACTTAAACAATCACTCAACCATTGGGATCTCATGAAGCTGGAAAGTTTCTTCACAGACAAACATACAATAAGCAGAGCCAATACATTATCCTCAGAATAGGAGAAAAGTTTAGCTGGTTACACAACTGACAAAGGCCTAATTTCTACAATCTACAAAGAACTCAAAAAACCTAAACAATAAAAAGTCAAACAACTCACTCACAAAATGGGGCAAAGAACTGGACAAGTAGTTCTCAGATGAAGAAATACAAATGGCAAACACACACTTATGAAAATGTTCACTGTCCTTAATCATCAGGGAAATGCAAACTGAAACAACCATGAGATCCAACCTTACTCCAGTAAGGATAGCAAACATTAAAAAAACATCTAATGACAACAAATGCTGGCAAGGATGTGGAGAAACAGTAACCCTTATCCACTGTTGGTGGGAATCTAAGATAGTACAAATACTATGGAAAGCAATATGTAGACTCCTGAAAAGGTTGACTATAGAGTTACCAACAGACCCAGTTATTCCCTTATGGGGCATTTACCTTTAAAGCTCCATGCTTCAGTTCAGAGAGATTTGCTCAACCATGTTTATAGCTGCTCAATTAATAATAGCTAAGAGCTGGAATCAACCCAGATGTCCATCATTAGATGAATGGATAATCAAGACATGGTATATCTACATGATGGAATTCTACACAGCAGTAAGGAAAAAATGACACAATGAAATTTGAAGATAAATGGTTGAACCAGGCACTGATCATTCTCAGTGAACTCACCCAATCACAGAAAGATAATTGTTGCATGGTCTCACTCATCTGTCTTTCCTAACCTGAATCTGCCTGAGATGCTGACACACTTAATAAGCATCTCCTAATAAGCATCTCAAGAACTGGACAATAGGAAGGGTGGGGTGGGAGGGGAGCATAAGGGTGGGTGTGTGGAACACAAAACTGGACCCAAATAGCAATGCTGTCACAAAATTCTGCATTCTAAAAGACAGACTAAATGGTTGAACCTTCTTCAGGTCCTTATAGGGAACACCTGAATCACAAGGCCTTGGAGAGGGTATGATGAAGACTAACCTTAATCTTCTCCTGTTTTTCTCTCTCTCCCTCTTTCCTCTATCTCTTTTATATTACCTATCTCTTTCTTCCTTCTTTTCCTTTGCACTGGCCTGGAACTCCCAGTACTAGCATGTTGCTAACATCCTCAATAGGATGTTGATCAGAGAGACATACAAGGTTTCCCAAAAGAAGACAGATTTCTGTCAGAGTACTTGATGACCCACCAAAGGTTAGTGGTAGGATGCTACTGATGAATATACCATATGCTATTGGTACAGAACATGGAGTGATCTGGCTGGAATCTGGAAAAGAGTCAGTCCCCAGACAGTTAGCTCATCTAGTGCCACAAGTTGCTACATGAGCAGCTGGGGGAAAATGACCAACATCTGTCTAAGCAACTCATGGTCTAAGCTACTCAGCAGCAAAAAACCTGATGTGATGCTCACACAAGTACAATCAGCAATAGTGGGTAACCAGCTGCTCTTGATTTGGCTAACTGATCCAGTCAGTGGAATGGAACCCATAGTTGGAGCTGGGAAACAAGTCAGAACCATATCCTAAAATGAGCCTGCTCTACATTATTAAGCTCCCACAAAATTCTCTCTTAAAAACAATGGTTATCCCATTTATCTGATGCTGACTTCACTCTCCATTGGAAAATTTGCTTCTCTTTTTCAGATGGATGCAGATCCTGAGGACAGAATCAGCCTATCACACTTCAACAGGGCCCAAGCTTAAAGCAAAAGTAATTGGGGAAATGAGCAAGAGTGTTGCTTTCTTGGTGAATCTGGTACCAGCACAAGAGTGAAGGATATAGACACAAAGAACACTCAACTCCTACCAAACCAGACATCCAGAGACATAGAGGCTCCCAAGACCTCATCACTGAAGTAGACCTAAAATGAACCCAACATAGCTCAGGGAAATTTGCAGAAGAGGAGGCAGAAAGGTTGTTAGAACCACAGGTTGGGTCGTTATGCACAGACACATTGCCTCTTACCCATAACTGATGGATAACCCCATAATGCATGACCCATATTCCCTAACGAGGAGGGTCTCTGCAGAGGGGGGAGTACAGGGAGGAGGCTAACAATGGTACCAACAAGACTGTATACACACCATATACATAACTGATAAAAATGATAACTGGGCTAGAGAGATGGCTTTGCAGTTAAGCGTTTGCCTGTGAAGCCTAAGGACCCCAGTTTGAGGCTCAATTCCCCAGGACCCACATTAGCCAGATGCACAAGGGGGCTCATGTGTCTGGAGTTCATTTGCAGTGGCTGGAAGCCCTGGCATGCCTATTCTCTCTCTCTCTCTCTCTCTCTCTCTCTCTCTCTCTCTGCCTCCTTCTCTGTCTGTTGCTCTCAAATAAATAAATAAAAATAACCAAAAAAAAAATAAAATAATAATAACTAAAAGAAAGAATGGCTGACATCGATTAAACAATTATGAAAATGTAAACCTACTGTTGATTTCAGTTTTTAAAAAATTGTGATGAGTGTTTAACAATCAAAATAGTAGAAACAGCCAGGTTTGGTGGCAAATGCCTTTAATCCTAGCACTTGGGAGGCAGAGATAGGAGGATTGCCGTGAGTTCAAGGCCACCCTGAGACTACAGAGTGAATTCCAGATCAGCTTGGGCTACAGCGAGACCATACCTCAAAAAAACCAAAGTACATAAAAATAAAATAAAAAATAGTAGAAATATACTAAAAATATTTTTGTGAAATCCATAGGAACAGAGAATAAGAGATTAACAGCATGAGTTTATAATAACCAACCATGCAAAGGAAACTTGATTGATTTTATTTCAGTTTCATTACACAATTATAACACTAAGGGAATCCTATAGTAGACACTGTACATTTTAACATTAGAAAAATATGTAATTGAATCTCATAATATCTTGTTTTAAAATTGAAGTGAAATTGGCTGCCATAAAAAAATCCACATAAATGGAAAGTGGACAAGAGGAATATAAACAAGAAAAATAAATGATAAACACTAACAGACTGGGTGTATGAAAGAGGTATTCAGTGGTGAGTCAAAAGAACCAGACTTAGATTCACTTCCATTTAACATGAACTGTAATAATGTGAGAGAATAGATGGCTTCCCATTAGGTCATTAAACTAGTGCAAGATACTGATTAGTGAACTCCTTGAACCCTAAGGAAACTGGTAATCTCATAGGGTCACCAAAGTGCCCAAATATAGGCAGTATAGAAAATTAATATTACCATGAAAAGAATGAAAGGGGTAGAGCTGGGGATGAGGGCTGGCAGTAAGAGGGTTATAGCAGCAAGTAAGGAACTCCATAATGATTAGCAAAGCAATACACAATAATGTTAAAACATAGGCAAAAAAAATCATGTTGATTTAGCCACCAGAGTGTCTTTAATTGTTAGAAATATTCAGTGACTTTATAAATAAAGTAGACTAAAATATAAAGATGTGCTATTCATGACTGATTTGTCTCATGAAATTGAAAATCAGTGAGAACCTTTATCATCTATGTCCCTAATCAACATTTTGTGGTGGATTACAAATGTAATTCTTGCTGGGCATGTGCCTTAAAGAAACATATTGCCTTTGTGATAAAGATGCTCTTTCCATTATGGCATGGATTGGTTGAAATCTAGGAATGCATTCAGAGCATATACTGAATCCTTATTCATCAAATATTTACTGAGTTGATAGGATGTGATAGCTACTTATTCAGGAAGAGGCCATGTGTTCGAGAACAAAAGTAATGCCATGTTCTCATGACACATACATCCTAACAGAGCATGTGCAGCTCAAGCCAAGCAATGAAGGAATGTGAGATGATGTGGGATGGAAATGGAAGAGTGCTCCTTTGAATAGAGTAATCAGGGAGGGCACTTCTGAAAAAGAAACATTTTTTTTTGAATGGAAAACTAAGGAGCAAACCATAAAGAAAGTGATGATGATGATATTCCAGGAATACAAAATCACAATTGCATAGCTGTGAGGCTGCAGTTCATTTGACATGTCCATGCAGCATCTAGAAAGCGAACATTGCAGAACAATGGTTGAAGTGGCGCAGAGGTAAGCAGATCCTATAGTGTAATTATGAGAGGGAGTGAGGTAGCTTTGTTAGGTTGTTTAGGGTGACTGGGCCCCTGAAAGTAAAAAGCAGGAAGGTCTTTGAGCCTATCCTTGCAGTCTTCTTATCTCTTCCCTATATTTGTTTTTCCACAAACAATATAATACCCTCCTGGGAGGGAGGTCTCCTTTCCTACAATTTAAATCTAACCCTGACCTTGTGGTTGATCAAGTTCAGCCCCCAATTCAGCTTCATGACTTGCCTCTTCATGAGCTAGCCCCTAGCTCAGACCAATCAACTTTCACTGACTCACCTGAGTTGGAAGGTAGGGCTCAGTAGCATAAGGTTGTAAACATATTTACCAGGGGAGTGTAAGCCTCACTCGTCCAAATCCAGAACTTCAGGATTCTGGTAAGCTTCTCTCATTTTGGCCCACCTGGGCCTAAATGAGGGGAGACCCTCCTTACTCCCACATGGGCTTGTAGAGTGGATCCCTCCTGCCTTCCACATAGCAGGAGCTCTCTGTATTTTGTCTTCTCTCAGATCATGCAGGTGTATTCATTTTCCTTCCCTTGGTTTTCTACTTTTCTAAATAAACATAACTTAAGAATGAATCTTCTCAGTCTTAGTTTATCTAATTCTTTGCTTAAAAGTAGACGTTAACTAAGGGCTCAGGGTCCAAAGACTCTATTCCTAAAACCCTAACACCTCTTGTCATATATATAGCTGCACCCCCACAGAAACACTACTCAGATCTTCCACTGCACACAGCACAGATGACAGGTCCAACTGCTGTCCATCCAGATTCTCCCCTATTTTTGTGCTAAAGCCACCCTTCCCACAGGCTACTCGTAGGCAATGGCTAATCAGACCAGGGATTTTTGTACAGGCTCATTTCTATCCAATGTAAGGCTCCTTTGAAGAGTGACTACCTTAGAAATGTGTAAGTTTGTCACTACACTGTTCAGAGCTGTTCTCTGTGAATGACTTCTGCTTCTGCCATCTTCCTCCTGTCCTTCAGGAAAAGGACAGCCTTCACTTCCTGTCTGCTAATTCCAAAGTATGAAACGGTCCTTCTCTAGAAATCATGAAAGTCCTTCATAAATATATGAGATATACATATATACATGTAATCATGTACTATACATATGCATCCGCATCCACATATAGATGCCATATACATATACACATACCTATACAGTCATGTGTGCCTTTAGCTATATGACTTGAGAGTCAACTGCAACTACTAAAAATAAAGTAAAGGAGAGATGGAGAGATTGCTCAGTGGTTAAAGGCACTTTAATTCAAAGCCAGATGGCCCAGGGTTGATTCCCCAGTATCCACATAAAGCCATATGGACACAGTGGCACATGCATCTGAAGTTCATTTACAAAGGCAGGAGGGTCTGGTGTGCATTATTCATTCATTTTCTTGCTTTGTCTCTTTTTTTCTCTCTCTCTGTCAAATAAACATATATTTTTTAAAAATGTAGAGTGGAGAAAACTGAAATAATGAACATGGAGGAATTGACCCACAATTTATTTAATTGTGTATATTTACCAAGCAACAATTGTGTCTCATGCCACTTACAATGAGAACATTTTGCAGCTAAGAGTATGAGTTAAAGACATAGTTTGTTTATTTATTTATTTATTTATTTGGTTTTTAAGGTAGGGTCTCACTCTAGCTTAGGCTCACCTGGAACTCACTCTGTAGTCACAGGGTGGGCTTGAACCCATGGCGATCATCCTGCCTCTGCCTCTGGTATACAGGGATTAAAGGCATGTGACACTATACCTGGATAAGACATGGTTTTAATACATGTCACATATAGGATCCATGGATCACAGCAGTAATGGTGCTGTAGAATTTTGGGGGGAAAATGAAATGAGAGAAGCAAAAGGATACATCCACAGCCTTGTATTTTTGTACGAGTTATGTACAGTGTGTATACAGCCATGTTGGTACCATTGTTATCCTCCTCCTTCTCCTCCCCCCTCTGAAGGGACACTCCTCTTTCGGGAACGTGGGTTGTGCATTATGGGGTTAGCCATTAGTTATGGGGAAGAGACAATGTCTCTGTGCAAAATGTCCCAACTTGTGGCTTTAACAATCTTTCTGCCCCCTCTTCCATGAATGTCCCTGAGCCATGTTGGGTTTGAGTGATGAGGTCTTGGGAACCTCTGTGTCTCTGGATATCTGGTTTGGTAGGAGTTGAGTATTCCCTATGTCTATCTCCTTCACCCTTGTGCTAGTACCAGGATAACCAAGAAAGCAGCACTCTTACTCATTTCCCCAATTACTTTATCGTTTCAGCTGGGGCTCTGGTGAGGTGAAATGGGCTGATTCGCTCCTCAGTTTTTACACCCATCTGAAAAAGAAAAGTAAATTCTCCAACGGAGAGTGAAGTCATCCATGGTAGGATAACCATAATTATTTTACAAGGAACTTAATAGGCTTAGGCCCTCTTGTAGGTCAAGATTGGTGGGAGCTTATATTGGAGAGTGGACTCAATTTTGGATATACTTCTGACTTATTTCCCAGTTCCAGCTATGGGTTCCATTCCACTGAGCAGATATATTAGTCAATTCAAGAGCAGTTGGTTACCCACCATGGCTGTGTGCCACTATTGCACTTGGGTGAGCATCACGTCAGGTCATTTGCTGCTGAGTAGCTTAGACCATGAGTTGCTTGGGCAGATGTTGGTCATTTTCCCTCAGTATCTCACGTAGGACCTTCTGGCACTAGACAAGCTAACTCTCTGGAGATTTACTCTCTTCCAGATTCCAACTAGGTCTCTCCATGTTCCATACCAACAGCATATGGTGTCTTCAGCAGTAGGGTTTTGCCACTAAATTTTGGTGGGTAATTAAGTGCTTTGACAGAAATCTGTCTTCTTTTGGGAAACCTTATAGGTCTCTCTGATCAACAGTTCATTGTGGATGTTAACCACATCTTGGTACGGGGAGCACCATTTGTTGAAGAAGTTGTCTTTTTTACACTCTACTTTGTCAAATATCAAGTCGCTGTAGTTACTTCACCCAAACTCTGCATCCTATGTTCTGTTACACTGGTCTATAATCCTGTTTTTATGCCAATGCCATGTTGATTTTTTTTTTACTAGGGCTTTGTAATATAGCTTTAGATCATGTATGGTGATGCCCCTAGAGGTGTTTCTTTTGCTGAGGATGTGCTTGGATATCTGTGGCCTTCTGCCATTTCATATGAATTTTGAGATCAATTTATCTATCTCTGTGAAGAAGAATGTTGGTATTTTCATTGGTATTGCATTAAAGCTATATATTGCTTTTGGTAAGATTGCCATTTTCACAATGTTAATTCTGCATACCCAGGAACATGGGAGGTCTTTCCATTTTCTCAAGAGCTATTCAATATCTTTCTTGAGTGTTTTTATGTTTTCATTATATAGGTCTTTCACCTCCTTGGTTAATGTTATTCCAAGGTATTTTTATTGCTATTTAAAATGGGACAATGGTGCTAATTTCTTTCTCTGTATCTTTGTCTTTTGGATATAGAAAAGCTACTGATTTTTGTACATTGATTTTGTATCCTTCTACTGTGCTGAAGGAATTAGTCACCTTTAAGAGTTTTGAGATGAAGGTTCTCAGGTCAGTTATGTATAAAATCATGTCATCTGTGAATAGAGCTAACTTAACTTCTTCCTTTCCAATTTGTTTCCCTTTTATTAATTTTTCTTGTCTTACTGATTGACTAGGACTTCCAGTACTATGTGGAAGAGCAGAGGTGAGAGTGGACACCCCTGTCTTGTTCCTGATCTCAATAGGAATTCCTCCAGTATCTCCCCATTAAATATTTTTCGGGATTTAGGAACTTCATATATAGCCTTTATTATGTTGAGATATAAACTGTTCATGCCTATTCTCTCCAAAGTTTTGATCATGAAATGATGTTGTATTTTGTCAGAGGCCTTTTCTGCATCTATTGAAATTATCATGTGGCTTTTGTGTTTAAGCTTATTTATGTCATGTATTACATTGACATATTTCCGTATGTTGAACCACCCCTGCATTCCTGGGATAAAGCCTACTTGATCAAGGTGTATAATGCTTTTGATGTGTTGTTGAATTCAGTTTGAAAGGATTTTGTCCAGGATCTTTGTGTCTTAAGTTCATCAGGGAAATAGGCCTATAGTTTTCTCGTGGCATCTCTGCCTGGTTTTTGGTATTAGGGTGATACTAGCTTCACTGAAGGAGTTGTGGAGCTTTCTCTCTTCTTTGATTATATGACACAGTTTCAGAAAAATTAATTTCTGCTCTTCCATGAAAGTTTGATAGAATTTGGCTGAGAATCCATCTGGTCCTGGACTCTTCTTTTGGGGGAGGTGTTTGATTACCTTTTCAATCTTGATGGGTGTGATAAGTTTGTTTAGGAGATTAATCTGCTCTGTGTTTGGTGGGTAATATGTATCCAGGAATTCACCCATTTCCTCCATATTATTAAGTTTTGTGAAGTAGGGGTTTTTGAAATAAGTCCTGATGTTTCTCCCAATGTCACTTATGTTTGGTGCATAAAGATTGATGATTGTAATAGCCTCTAGTTGGATCATTCCCTTGATAAGTAAGAAGTGGCTATCTTTGTCTTTTTTTTTTTTTTTAGTTTTTTTTTTTTTTTCTTTTAGTTTTTTTTTTCCTTTTAGTTTTTTTTTTTCGAGGTAAGGTCTCACTCTAGTCCAGGCTGACCTGGAATTCACTATGTAGTCTCAGGGTGGCCTTGAACTCATGGTGATCCTCTTACCTCTGCCTCCCAAGTACTGGGATTAAAGGCGTGTGCCACCACGCCCGGCTTATCTTTGTCTTTTTAAATTACTTTTGGTTTGAAGTCTATTTTATCCAATATTAGTATAGCTATGCCTGCTTGTTTCTTATTCACATTTGCTTGGATTGAAATTTTTACACCCTTTCACTTTATGGAGGTGCCTGTCTTTAGAGGTGAGGTGGGTTTCTGGAAGACAGCAGAATGAGGGGTCCAATTTTCTGATCAACCCTGTTAGCTTATGTATCTTTATGGGTGAATTAAGGCCATTAATATTTAGGGTAATAACTGTGAGGTTTGATTTAATTCCTGCCATATTGTGGTGGTTTATGGGGTTTGGTGTTTTCTTGGACTTTGTAGTTTTTTTTTTTTTTGTGTGTGTGCCTTGTCTGAGTTTGGGTGTTCTGATCTGCTTCTCATAGGCACTTGAGGTTGGTTATTTGAATCTTCTGTGTGGAGAATTCCCTGAAGTACTTTCTGCAGGTTTGGCTTTGTGTTCATATAGTTGTGAAGCTGAGTTTTATTGTGGAAAGTTTTCTTTTACCCACTATTAGGAGGGATACTTTTGCTGGGTAGAGTAGTTTCATTTGGAAACCATAAGTTCTTAGACTTTGCAGTGTTCCATTCCAGGCACTTCTGGCTTTCAGGGTTTCCACTGAGAAGTCTGAAGTAATTCTCATGGAGTTACCTTTATATGTAATGTGCTGTTTCTCCCTAGCTGCTTTTAAGACTTTCTCTTTGTTATCAAAGATTAGAGTCTTATGCTTTGTCTTCCAGTTATGAGTTTCTATCTTCCACAAGGCTGACTCTATTCTTGAGAGCTTCTATAGAATTTTGTATTTCTTCAATTTGGTTTGTATTTTCTACTGCTTTTTTATGTATAGTTTCCATCTCTCTGTCAAGTTCTCTTTCACATCATTTTCTGATTTTCTTAATGCTTTTTGGAATTCATCATTGCATTTATTTATGTCTTCATTGAGCTTAGCCAACTCATTATTGAGGTCCTGTTTTTCTTTCTTTCTTTTTTCACTCTCCTTCAAATCATTTAACTGTCTTTGGAATATTTTCTGGTTATTTTCTATTAGGTATAACCTAGTGAGACTAGCATTCATACAATTATTGAACCTTTGTTGATTTTCTGCAAGTTCTACTAATTGCTTGGCCGGGTTGCATATCTTGTATCTTCATTTTGAGATTCTGATCCTATTGTCTCTTCTATATTTTGATTAGTGGCATTCATTGTGGGACTGCACAACCTTGTTGGATTTACTTGCATTTGATTTGTTATTCCTTTTGCTCTGTGGTCTGCTGATCACAGTGCAGGAATCTCAATTAAGCAGAAGCTGTAGTTTACCCTTGAAGTTTCTTCAATGATTATTCCCTTTTATGTTTGCTTCAATTAGACTTCTGATGGCAATGGAGCCTCTCTGCTCAGAAGGAAGGAGCACAGAAGGCTCTGGTGGGGGCCTGAGAACCTGATGAAGGGTTTTTGTGGTCGGTGGTTTGGGGTACGGTACTGTGTGGTCAGGTGGCCCAAGGGGACAGAGAGTAGGGGAGAATGGGAGAAAGCAGACTGGAATTGTGGCTGGGCTGTAGAAGGAGGGAGTATGGGATTGTATGATGGATCTGTGGTGCTGAGGGTTGGGGGGATGGGACAGCGTGACCACTGGGACTGTGTAGCAGGTGGTGTAGCAGGGAGTGGATGGGACTGCCAGGTCCTGTGACAAAGCAGGGTGGAGATATGGGACTGCTGAATGTCAGGTGATGCATGGGGGGATGGGCTGTGGTCCTGCCGGGTGGTGGGAAGAGGGAGGAAGAGGTGAACAGTAGCCTCTTGTCTTGGGTCTGAGTACCCTGAGAAAGTGCAGTAGGAACTGGTCTGCACACATCAGGGTGGCTGGTGGGATGGAGGTCAGGCTTGGAGGTCCCTGGTGGTAGGGAAACCAAAGAATGTAGGGAAGGGTAATACTAGCCTGCTGGTATGGCAGGGTGAAGTGTGGTCGAGGTCCCTAGTGGCAGGAAGAAGGGAGAGAAGGGGAAGGCTAACCTACTTGTCTGGATCTGTGCACAGAAGGGTGGTAGGTAGGATGATGGTCACACATGGAGGTCCCTGGTGGTGAGAAAGTCTAGGGAGAGGGTAACACTAGCCTGCTGACCTGGGTCCACTTAGCCTGTGATTAGTGCATGAGGAACCTGCTGGCGCTTGGCTGGGATGGCTGCTTGAGTGCATTGGGGGACTGGTGAGCTACCCAGGAGAGTGGGAATCAGCAGATTCCCTACTTTTCTCCTCTGTGCCCTCACACTGGAGGTCTACTAGAATCTGCAACCCCTGAAAACCCCAAATCTTTTGCATTCCCTTCCCTGAAAAGTGAGGCATGGTTAGGCGGAAGCCATCTGACCAGAAATCTTGCTACTTACTCTTGATGAGCTCTGTCATAATTCTTTTCATATAATTATAGGAACTATTATTCTCATCTTACCAATATGGGAATTGAGAATAAATTTATTAACTAATTTGTCCAAGATTCAAGAAGCAGAACCCTGACTAGAATCCAGGAATGCCTAAACTCATATCCCATGTTCTTTCATGAAATTTAAAATTAAACTCAAGCCAGTCTGCTTCTTAATCTCTTCTCCCTGTTAGTCACCACAGACTCAATGCTGCACTGTTGGTGAGAAATGTTAAACAAAGTCATTTATTTTCACCTTACACCAAAACACTGTGGTTATTTTGAGGGAACTCAGGTTGGCCTCAAAGTCTCAATTCACCTGCATTCCCCTTCTGAGGGCTCAGATTATAGGGGTGTACCATTACTTTCAGCCTTCTATATTTATTGTATCAGTATAACCTTTGCAAATGTACCTAGCACTTGTGTAGTACAGGCTATGTGCCAAAGTTGTACACACATAAGTGCATTCAGTTCATTGAATTCAGTCTTCTTAATAACCTCTGAAGTGGGACACTTCATCCTCATTTTGCCTAGGGTTGTCTTGACCCTAAACAGTGAGTGAAGTTTTACCAAACAGTCTAGATTCAGTCAATGGCCCTCACCCCAGGTTGTAGAGCCTCACATAGAAACAAAGCCTAACAGTGGCTTTCTTCTATAGTTTCTTTGTTGGGAAAACATGTAAGCTCTCACAGGAGAGAAAGAAGGAATTTCTTACTAGCAAGTTATTTTCTCAAGAAAGCATTTATTTACTTCCCATACCCAAGGTCAAAGCCCTGAATTCTATATTCCTTCACTTCACCACCCCCATGCAAACATGGGACCACTGGAGGCTAGTTTAGAAACCCCTCTCTTCCACATCCTGCCTGAGTAAGCTCATGAACATATTTACCATGCTTCAGCCTCACTTTCTTCATTTTCCACAATGGACCAACAGTAGTAATTAAAATAAGCACATGAATAGAAACAAAAATCCATAAAACTAGCATTCTAGGTTTTTATGAAATTACATAAGGTATGAAAGTATTTAGCATGGTAATGCAAGCTCAATAAATATAATTGCTATCACACTATTGTAATAGATTGTTTATTATCTGTAGTCCTCAATATACAGTAAAGGTTTTGGAGTCCCAGTGTTTGACACACAATAAACACTTAGAAGGTATTCATTAAATAAATTATATCTTTACTTTTCTTTCTAAGAAATTCCTAAACCCACTTCTAAACAAACTCCATCTCTCTCTCTCTCTCTCTCTCTCTCTCTCTGTCTCTCTCTGTCTCTTTCTTTCAGTCTTTCTCTGAGCTCACAGTATTAGGCTTAATGATTCCGGTGGAAGCACCAACACAAAGACATCTCCAGCATGCATTGTGCCATGACTGATCGCATAGCATGCTCTGTGTCTGCACACATGTAAACTCCAGCTTTTTTGTCTCCACAATTTCTCTCTAACTACTGATGTTTCCTATACAATGTGCCTGTTGAGTACAGTCTGAAAATGGAGAATGAATGGAGATAATTTAGTACATTATTTTGAGGAATATAAAAGATAATTCCTGCATTCCATTCCAGATGTCTACACAAAGTGAAATTCTTTTTTTTTTTTCCCAATGATATGCTTGTCAATAAAAAGTAATTTTAGGGAGAAAATGCTATTTTTCTCTGCATATATATTTAAACATTTTCAAAGTTGTTTTTTCACAGAGAAGTGATATTGCCCCAGGGAACATCATGTGAGGCACTAGGTCTAGAGGTTTTTCTTTTTTTTATAACAAGTTGAGAACAGCGAAAGCTGCCATCTTAATGTTACTTTTCTTTAAATCACATCTTTCTAAGATGGGACAAGATAGTAGAGCCTCTTTTCTCCTAAACACTTGGTATTTCTGTTTCTGTCTCAAGTTTTTCCCCATAGTTCATTTATTGGCCTGTCCTTGCCTTCTTATGACCTCTAAATAATAAGGTGAGCAATCCTGCAATGTTCTACTATATGCCAATTGACTTGTTCATGTGGTGGTGGGGATGAAGGTCTGAAACAAGCACTAGAAAGCAGGTGCTAGAAGGAATACATTTACTCATCAAAACAGAAAAACTCAAGGTGCCTTATAACTGGCTTACTATTAAAATGTTTGTATCTGTTCCTTTAGCCTTATGATAAAAATGGACAAAAAAGAATTAAAAATCCTTCAACTAATCATCAGAATATTCCTTTTTAAAACAATTTTAACAGATAGTACATTAACTAAAATGGTGCTGTTTCTGTCATGTTGTCTTTTATAATGTTTATATTAAAGTTCTGGCTTGATATGATATAATTTGATTATATGACATGTTGGACATGTTGTATAGCAACTGAACACTTAATTATTGGATTGGCCAATGTGTCTTTGCTATGTAACTTGGCCAGAAGATCCTTGTCTCTGCTGGGATTAGTTCCAAGGGAAATTTTGATGTTTATTAGAAACAAAATTCAAAAACAGAAATACCATGTGGTATTAACAGTCAGTGTATATGTACTTCAGAAAATTAGCTTACAGATAGAATTTGCAAGAGTTATTAAACATGTAGCAGATGAATTTCCAGAACAACATAAAAGGTATAAAGAAGTGTTGCAAAAACCACACACACACACACACACACACACACACACCCTGTATACATTCTTCAGGTGGAATACCTGAGTTACTTATAGAACTTACTAGATGAAGATAGTTCTTTCACTATGCAATGGTGTTAATAACGGAAGACAAAAAGTGAAGATCATCAAAAAATCTACAGGTACCCTAGATTTAAAAGTCAGGGTGAAATTTTATCAATTCAGGCACTCAATGTTAATAAAAATGAGTGTGTTGGGCCATACATTCAAATCACCACAGAGTCAAAACACAGAGCTTAAGTGACAGTAACCTAAGTAAGCAGATACCTGTTAAAAAAGATTTAAAAGATTCTGTGATGTCACTGACCTGAAATCACCCACAAGAGAATAGCTATCCACATTTGCAGACCACAGAATAATTCTAATAATTCTTCATTGCATCTCATCCCATCCTCACCAGGCTCATCTGGATCTTTCTTTCATTCATGGTGGGTTTTTTCTTTCTTCCTTTTTTCCTTCTTCCCTCCCTCCCGCCATCCGTCTCTTCCTTCCTTCCTTCCGACCTTTATTATGTTTTTTCTTTCTTCCTTCCTTACTATTTAAGGGAGGAATGATTTATTTTTGCTCATAGTTTGTACTTCGAGTCTATCATGGTAGGAAAGGCATAATAGCCAGGGTGGCTTGCAATGGTGGCAGCAGGAACTGAAGGCATTTGGTGGCATTGAATTAATTATCAGTCAGAAATCAGAGAAACCATCAGGAGATGTTCTATAAACCTCAAAATTGGGCCCCTAGCAAACTGCTTCCTGAGGGACTCATCACCTCATTAAGGTGCCCCAATCCTTTAAGTGCCACTAGTTAGGGACAAAGTGCTCAGACACATGAGGCTGTAGAAGGGAGTCATAAACCATAACATTCCACCCCTCATCTCCATGGTCATTTTGTAAAGCAACGTGTTCATTCCAAAATCTACTTAGTCTTATAGTTGCAAGTTGAAAGTCCAAACTCTCTTCTGAGGTTCAAGGCACACTCTTAATTATGGATCCATGAAAAACTAAAATGATACTTAAGTGTACAATTTCACAAAGTAATATGTTCATTCAAAAATGTAGGAATGGGAATGTATCAAGGAAAGACTAGACCAAAGCAAGACCCAAACCCAACAAGTCAAATGCCAAGCTCTGCAGCTCTATGTGTCACTTCTGAGGTTCATGTTGGCATCATCTAGGCCCAAACAAGTTTTGATAGCCCTTTTCTTCCAGCTCCATTTCCTACACTATACAAGGCCTCTCTCTTGGGCTAGATCCACCACGTACCTGTCCCCTTATTTGGCACACATCTCACATACCTGGCCACTCCATCATCCTTCACAACTCCTTGTAAATCTAAATTTAGGGGTTTCATGCAGGGAATCTGACCCTGCTATGCACTGCCTAAGATCAGTAGCTTTCCAGAACCTTAGTTCAAGCTTCCGTGAACCCATAAGTCTTGCATTCTAAATACCTGAAAGACATCATTGCATGGGCAGTGCTACCAAATTCTGCTACCAGTTGGAGATACAAGTTGGCCCCTTCCACCATAAATGTAGTGACTTCTGGGTGCCTGCTAGGTGAAACTTGGAAAATATTTCTTTGAATGGTCTTATTTAAGAAAGTTTTCTGATAGATGCCTCTCTTTTCAAACTTGTATTTTGAATGAGCTTGCATTGCTATATCTTGGAGATCTCAGTGGGTGGTTCTTGTCCTCAGGGTATCTCTCCTATCATACCAATGGTAACTACATAGTTTCTCTTTAATGGCACAAATCTCTTTAATAATTATAGATGATTGTTCCTCACCAGCTTTGTCCATGACTTTAAATGAGTTCACACCCTTTTCCTTGCCAAACTGCACATTTCCCACACCTTTTCGGCTCACTTTTTGCTTTGAATTCTCACTCTAAGCCTTACTAAATGCAGTGTGCAATAAACATGTCATAGTCTAAATGTCTTGCTATCCTGCAATTTCATCCACCAAAAAATAAAAATAAAAAATTAGTCCAATACTTTTGAATTCAATCTCCCTCAAATTTTTAGGACTTAAGCAAAACATAGCCAGATTAATAATCAGATGTAACATGAGTGGCATTTAGCCCAATTTTTGATAGAGTCTGTGTTCCCCTCTGAATCCTTAGGAGCACTGAAGTACTCATCACCTCATTAAGATTCCCCAACCCCTCAAGTACCACCATTTAAGGACCAAGTGTTCACACACATGAGGCTGTAGATGGGAGTCATGCATTACATCTAAACTATAACATTCTACCTCTTCCATGGTCATTTTGTAAAGCAACATTGTTAATTCCAAAGTCCCTTTTGTGTCCATATTATCATTGACATTCTGGGCTTCTGAATTCACACCAGAATTGCCCATTAAACTTGGCTTATAGTACTCTAGTGCTTCTCTAACCTGTACCTCCAAGCCCTTTCACATTCCTGCCTCAAACTAGGCTTAAGAGCCACATCATTAGGTTTATCACAGCAATGGCCCCAGTTCTCCATACTGGAGTTCTGTTATTGCTTTTCTCATTTCTATGACCAAGGCCCAGTAACTAACAAGAAGCAGCTTAAGGTAGGGTTTATTTGATTGATGGCTTAAAGGTAGAGTTCATCACAGGGGGCAAGGCATGAAAGGGGAGCAGCTCACAGTGGTGGTGGAAGTAGATGAAGAGCTGGTCCATTGCATCAGAGTCAGAGAGCATAAGGCCATGGTTATCTTCTTTTTTTTGTATTGAATATGTTTTACTTTAGCAGGGTTTCTGCATATGTTCTTTCCTCTGTGTAGAATATTCCTTTACATATTCCCAAGCACATAGTTGAACCCCTAACCATGCCCTATTTCATCACAGACTTGTTACTGTTCATTTGTTTTCAGCTTAAATGTCATTCCACTAGGTCCTTTCCCTGCATAAAGCAGGTTTACAGGGTTCCTTATCACAGCATTCTGCTTACTTCCTTTAAAGGAATTACATAAATTATATATATATTTGATTTCTATTTGTTTGATTATTTTAGTTCCCACCACCACCAATTTAAAGTCCATTCTCTGGATATGTTTCTTAAGTACCAGAACTACATAAAAATTCAGTCCCCAATGTAGCAGTGTTAAAATGTATTAAGGTCTTTAAGAGATGTTTAGGTCATTAACATGGCTTAAAACTTTTCTAGAGGGAGTGAGTTCTTTCTTCCAGAGGAATAGACTTGTACGATGAGAGGAGAGGGCAACGAATTGACCCTAGTACTTCCACTACCTTGCTATATGACCTTTTTAGTCAATACCTGCTTAATTTTCTTGCCATGTAAGAATGATGCACTCATCTAGTTTAGCCACCCACTCTTGAACTTCTCAACTCTAAGGTAAATACATTTATTCATAAATTATCTAGTCTCTGGTATTCTGTTATCATAACAAGAAACAGTCTAAGATAAAACTTTTTCCCATTATTTTTCCAAAGCTGGTTGTAGCATGTGATATGTCTCCCTAAGTAAGTGTTGAAAGTATAAGTAAAAGAACATTGTTCAGTAAGAAGGAGCAAAAATAATGCTATGGGAATATTCAAACATCCTATATTCAAAGATATTGGTCACATTTAAGAGTTCCTCAATCCACTTCTCCCATGAGAATTACATGGGCATTTTTTCAAGAACCTAATGCATAGAGCATAGAACCTTTAGATCAGCTGAATCTGAGTCTTTGGAGGAGAATGTCCCAAGCTGTAGTGGTTCTAAAATTTGACATGTGTGACTTACATGGGCTCATTCCACATGTTCTCTGATGTGAGCTGCCTTAGAATGGCCCACAGAGCTTGTTAAGACCCAAATTCCTGAGTGTTACCCCAAAGTCTCCAAGGAGTTTGCATCTCACATGCACCCTTAGGTTATGTGGATGCTGCTGGGCAGGGAACTGCACTTTGAGAACCACTAATTTATATTCTCGTAGATTGTATTGTGCTTCACTTCTTCTCTGGGGAGAAGTTGGAATGCTCCAAGAGCTAGTTTATAGAAGAATACAAAAAGCCTCGAAATTAAAGTAACAGGATGCTTTAGGCATAATTTCCAAGTTAATCACTTTCATGTTGCTCAAAATTGAATAGAGATGCCAGAAATCACAGAATGTCATTCAACTGAGAGGGAGGCTGAAAATAATGCTTTAGCAACACACTCTGTACTAATTGTATGGGGATAATCATAACAGAAAAAAGACTGAGACAAGTTAATGAATAAAGACAATGTCACAGGTCTACAAATCACCTATAACACCTCCCCCAATGCAATTATAAACTGAATTCTGGCATAGTCCTCAAAGTACTATCTTCGACTAGACTTATTTCCATGTGATCCTTCAGAACTATCTGTACATCTACATGTAGGATGCTGCCCATTGGCTTTTAGTAAGTTAATGTCACTTGGAGTAGCAATTAACTGTGCTATTGCTTTAAACTTTTCCTTAATGCTTAATATTTATGCTTCATCCTGAGTGTTTTCAGCACTTTAAGAGGGCCAGTTTCCTGGGCAAAGGCAAGGGATGTGATGCATCTTTAAATGCAGCTGATCTGCTCACTTAAGAGCTTCAGTACATCATTTTGCAATCACATATCTCAGAATAATTTATACAATCAATTAAAGAGCATTATCAAGGGATGATTTGACAACGGTTGCCATGCCAACCAGTGAAGTAGACAGTGCCTCCATGTTTAAAGGCTGCACCTGGTGATGGATGTAGCAGATTTTGAGGACTCAGACAGAATCACAGATGTCCAAAGGTGTGGAGGGAACATGATTTAAAGCCTTGATGTTGTGCCGTTTTTACTGGCAAAGGGGTGCTGATGGCATGTTGTTCACTTTCTCATTAAAATTCTGTCATTTTTCACAGTGTTCTGCATTCAGAACTGAAAACCAAAGTGAGAATTCATTTTACAGACTGATAAAATATGATAGCAGAATGGATGATGTTCATTTGCAGGCTGAATTAATTTTATTTGAAAAAGTTTGTGTCAGTGCATTTATGAAAAGCCTGTTAATCAGACACAAGTTTATCAACCTTAATGGATATATTTTAAACACTTTTACATTAATAATTTACATGTTGGATGGCAAATGGCTGCCAGTGTATTGAACTAAGAAGTATTTGGAACAGATCACCAGGGAACTCAAGAGAAGTAGAAAGTACTCTTTCCAGTATCGATGTATTGCCTGATATCCTGAAGCCAATGGACACTGTAAAATCAATAAGCCTTAAAGACTGCAAGGAAGATGAGACTTTTCTCTCACTGAGTAATCTCAGAAGCCAAGGGAAATCCAAGCATATTTCCAGGTGTGTATATATAGATAGATATATGTGTATATCTATGCACATATATCTGTATGTGTGTATATTTATTTATCCTGTATTAATGACTGGCAGAGATGAGATCATACCTTACATCTACTGGGATTTACAAGCCACTTCTCTTCACAGCAGGTCATAATTCCTTAACTGGTTACATCACATATGCATTGCCACAATTTACTATAGTGTGTGGTAACCATAAACTTAGATTTTACAGTGGCTGTATTTGCATCAAAACTCTTCCACTTTCTAGTTATGTGATATGAACACATTATTTGACCTCCCTGCCTCAGTTTCCTCATCTGCAAGTGGAGATAATGGCGTTCACATCTTGAGGTAGTTGTAAGGAATACGCAAGTAACAATATATAATGACTTTGGCTCGTATCTAAAATGCTTTTTCTTATGGTTCACTATCATTATTTTACAATAGTCTTAGTATAAACAGTGGTTGGAGTAATTACTAATTTTCTCTTTGTTCTAACACCATAAGTTGAGATAATTTGGAGGGTAACTAATGTTTGCCCAATAAATAAAGTGAACACAGGAAGTTACCTTGAGATAAAATAAACTGCATAGAAATAAAATGCAATACAGGCATAAGCAACACAAAAATATGACTGCACGGTCTACTGTTCTATCACAAAAGGTTTCTTCCCATCACCATATCCTTCCTGAATTGTAACTCAACCCTAGACAGGATAAGAGAAGGGAGTGTCATATAGACTGTAAAGAAGCAGAGACTCTAAAGTAAAATAACCACTTCCCCAAAGTTATGCTCAGACTGTTTTCAGAATTAAAGATGCTCCTTTAGAGGTTTTATGTGTGACTGGGTCCTGAAAACCAGTTGCATTTTGTCTTCTACTCACAGGAGCACAAAAACTTCCCTCCCTGCTTGAGGGAAACTAGGAATGACCAAAGGATTTGTGATCTAGTTTGAGGCTGAGCAGTAAAGACAGGATAGCTTACATGCTTGGGAAAAAACAGGTGGGGAGGGAGAGGACTTGCAAGGAACCTTACAAAGTACATTGTCCCTTCTGAACACGCAAAGCGAATGTGAGAAACTTAGTAGGTGACTTTTATTCCAATCTCTAGTTTCTTAGTATGTGCTTGATCTTCTAGAAACAGTATGATGGACTGCATTCCCACTCTTTCAACTTTAAATGCCCAAGAAAGGAGTCAAGTTTACATGACTAAGAAACATGGAAAGCCATCTTGGCTGGTTTAAGACAAGATAATGAATTTTAGAAAAACTACTGGTTATCTGACAAACTTTGGCTTTAGTATGGTTAGCTGGTCTTTATATAAATAAATACAGTAATTGATGTATTGCTGCCAGTAGGAAAGATCCAATTCACAAATGCCTTGGGAAATGGCCTTGAAATTGTTCTTCAAACTGTTAATACTGTGTTTAATTTTGAATGTTGCTAAATACTTCTCTAAAATTAGACACCATCATTTATAAGAACATGTTCCCACAATGGACAGGTTTCCACATATGGCTAATTATATGCACCTAGTTAAGATGTTAAGCACTAGAAATATATGTGAGCCTACAGCCAAGTACTACTGATTTTCCTATGTGATGATCATTTCACCTGAACTTTCGCTGACAACATTGTTTTGGGCTTGGGCCCTTGTTGTTTGCCTTTCCTGGTGTTAAGAGGAGAAATCTGAGAGTGTGAACACAAACACACACACACACACACACACACACACACACACACGCACGCACACACACACAGGCATGCAGTGAATAAAAGTGTTATGTATATGATAACACATACAGTAAGTAGTCTCTGCTTTAACAAGTTTACAGTTAAGTTGGAAATAAAATTTAAAAATATGTAAAAAATAAATAAAATACTGTAACAAAGAGCTTCTCACATGATGGTTTATGATTTTGCCAATATGTGGTATAAAATATACTTTTAAAATTATGTACTTATAAGCAGAGGGAAACAAAGTGAGAGAGAGAGAGAATGAATGGGCACACCAGGGCCTCTGGCTGCTGCAAATGAACTTCAGATGCACGTGCCACCTTGTGCATCTGGCTTTTTGTGGGTACAGGGGTATTAAACCTGGATTCATAGGCTTTGCAGGCAAGCACCACAACTGCTGAGCCATCTCTCCAGCCCAAAATATACTTTTTAGTATTTCTCAGAAATAAATTTTTCTCATTTGGCTTTTCTACTTATTTCACTCCCCTTTGTTTTTGTTTTGGTTTTGAGCAATTTCTTTATTTCCAATTTTATTTATTTAAAGTACAAGATATATTTTCCCCTTATTGTAAACTGAAGAAAGTAAGTTACCAATTTTTTGTACATGTTCCTCAGTGTCTTAAAAAGGCATGAGGTTTCTTTGTTTAGAGCCCATGGAAAGTGAGTTTCCTTTCTACATATCAGTTTTGCCTTATTCTATAATATTTGTTAATGCTTTTTTTTTCACGTGGAAAAAGAAATTTCACCCATTTACTGAGTAAGCAAGCATCTACTGAAAGCTTACTATGTAATAGGCACCAATGTTACAAAGAAATCTAAGGCAAGGTTTTCCTCTTGAGAAATAGGATTTTTAAATAGATACAATGCTTGCAAAGAATTAACCCTCAGAGACCATTGAAAAGCACAAGATATTTGAAGATTTAAAAGTTCCTCCCTAGATCCTAACTTGCCTCATCTCTGTATTTGTCAAACAGCTTATTTATTTGTGTGCTTGCTTGTTTTGGAAGGGAAATTTTCCTGGCTGTTCTTTATCTCCAAAAATATCTTGGTAACAGTGAAAGGCTTACAAAAGATGGGAACTAGAGGCAGGGTCCTCTGAGTATTTCTAGACTGCTTTCTTCTCCCCATCTTCCTGTCTCTTTCTTCTGTCTCCTGGAATCATTAAACTCACCTCTCATCTGTAAAAAAAATAAATAAATAAAATAAAACAATGATGAAAAGGAATAAAGACACATGAAGTAAGATGCAGTTTCTACAGCCCACCATGTGGAGGATACACTGTTGCAGAGGACTGGCTATTTCTGAGATGAGTCTTTCAGATTTCATGAATCACTAATCACAGCTCAAGACACTGAGGATACATCCTTGTAAGTGAGAGGGTGTGTGGGAAGCTCTCCCCAGACAAATGTGAAGGCTCTAGGCAAAGGGATTTCAAAACCAATGGTTAAAGGAAATGAACTACACATGGAAAGACCAAGATAAAATATGAACTAACTTCAAAGTTGCTTTACGACATACAGATGATGGAAAAAAGAACTGAAAGAGAGTAATTATGTATTTGCTCATAAGACAAAAAGTATCCTAAAGCACTTGCAATGATGGCCCTTCTGTGCAGACCTTATCGCCCCACCTCCTTGCTCTGTCTCCTTTAGACTTCAACATAAACACTTGGAAAATAAAAGCTATTTATGATGATTTCATGGTAAACCTATTTAACTTTTGTCTGGATTTTTCCTTCAGATTTCTAAGGACACAAGGGCAAGAAACATTAACTGATTTTAAATGGCATAATCCCAAGGGCATGTAAAGGGCAATAAACAAGTGGTTTTTATTTATAAAATGCCTCTTAAACATTATGAGTAGAATTATATTTTATTAAATTTCTGTCTTATTTTAAGTGCACTTTGTATGCTTCATTTTACTATTATGAAACTAGAGTTTCTCAGTTATAGATCTTAGGTCTGATGTCTAATTGATGGGTGATAGTTATGATTTTAATTTAAATACACAATTTTTTATTTTCAAAACTCTGTCTCTTCAGTTGTTTCATTTGGTCTTTCCAATAAGCACTTTGAACATTGCAGCTATGTTAGATGGATGAGAAGGCAGAAAGTATGAACATATACGACGTATTTACAATATTGTGTTTTACACAGTGCTTGATGCTTTACTTATATGTACTATTAAATCTGTAAAGTAACTCTATCAAATCACTTACTCACTCTATGACACTATTTATTTATCTGAAAATTAATATAACGGTACATAACATGATTTTTATTAGGATGGAATTGACTTATAAATTAACTTATGTGCTATGTAATATATATTCAAAAAAGTTTAGTACAGTGACTTGGGTACTTTCAGTATGTAATGAGTATCACTATTAATATTAGTATAATTTTATCATATCTTCATTTTATAGATTGGAGAAAATGAGGCTGGGGGAAGGTAAGTAACATATACATAATAACTATTTGAATGAAAATTTGAATCCAGGCCTATCTGACTCAAAAGTATTATTACAGCTTCCAAAATCACTGAAGATATTGCATAGTATTTATCCAATAATTAAAAATTTTGAGTTATTAATTTTTTCTTACATATATATGTGTATGAAATTAATATGTATATTAATTTTTTCTTACATATATATATATATATATATATATACATATATATATATATATATATATATGAAAGAGAGAGAGAGGGAAGGCCTGCTTGCCAGTACCATCCATTTTATGGGTGTATGGGTGTATCTCACACTTACCCACTCATTTTGTTTTAAACAGAATGCTATTTATCTCCACCCAAATATCCTATTTTCTCCTAGACATAATCCTAACACACTTACTTCGTTTCTTCTTCCACATTCCCTCACACAGGTACAAAATTCAGTCTCCCTGTGGCTCTTCCTCTCTGCTCCTTTCTACCCATCTTCATGCATACTGCCATAACCCAGGTGCTAGTCACCTACCATCCTACCTTTTGCAGAAGTATCTTAGATATGTTTTCCTCCCTCATCTTATTCTCCACCTCAGATACCAAGCAGTCTGTCATAAAGCCATCAAAAATAGTTTTCCAAAAGGCATATATGAGAATCTCTTTGTTTCTGTAATGAAAGCCTGAGTTCATACCACAGACTACAGTGTCCATTATGGGGCTTCCCTTGACCCATTTTTAACACAGAGTACGACAAAAGCTTGGCCGTGCTTCAAGTGGAACACAAGATTTTACTCATGTTCTGTGCATAGTGCCCTTCAGCATGGGCTTACATGTCCTTCGTCTGCATGGTTATGATCTAATCATTTTATTTGTTTCTGATGTATTCATTTTTGAGACTACTCTCGGGGCTGAATAGATGGTTCAGTGGTTAAAGACACTTACTTGTAAAGCCTGATGGACCAGGTTAGATTCCCCAGTAACCACATAAAGCCAACTGCACAAGGTGGCCCATGTGTCATGTGTCTGGAATTCATTTGTAGCCCTGGTGAGCCCATTCTCTCGCTGGCTCTCTCTCTCTCTTAAATAAATATTTAAAGAAAAGAAATGACTACTCTCTGGCTCTCTTAGTAATCTTTTCTCATTGTCCTAGGAGTTGTAAATCCTACCTTCATCTCTGGTTACTTTTCTGGTTGTGCTATATTATATGTTTTAAGTTACTTCCTCAACCAATATTCTTCCAGTTCTTTAGGTTAAAATTTTTACTTATTGAAGTTTGCATCCTTGACATATTAATTACTAGACTATTTTAGGCATCAAGAAAAATTTATTTGAAGACTAAATGACAAAATTAGGCATGTGTATTCACATACACACATACAATGTGTGTATCAATGCCATGTTTTGGTATCATTGCAGGCCTCTGAGAATGATTCATGGAGAAAAAGGGAAGTATTAGAGCACTGTGGAACAGATTAATTTGGTGAAGGATGTGTAGTAGTAACTGTCCACAGGACCTTGGCCTAAGCTTAAAAAGCTTAGTATATTGCTACAGTCAACACTGACCACAAACAGAAATATCCAAAGTTGAATTGAACTACAAAAACTAGGCTTACTTACTGCCTGAGAAATCCCTGAGAGTGTTAACCCTCTCAAAGGTATAGGAAGACAAAATAAGACCCAAGAATTTTCTACAAAGTAGACCATCTGATGACAAGAATGGTCTATGAATACTGTCAGCTTGTCTAGTCTTCTATCATATCACGTAGTCAAAAAGAAATTGCAACTGAAATGATGCCATATACAGTGGAAGAGTTGCATTCTGGGACAAAGGACTTGAATCCAGAGAATGAATTTCACTTGGAGAAAATGGAGTAGAGTTGATCTTGTCATACCAAAGAAAGTATGAAGTGCTCACTGGCCCTTTGCTAGCTCTGGTTTCTTGGACTTCCTATTTCTAAGAAATAATGTTTTTTTAAGGGCTGATATATTAAAAAAAGATGCATGAGGATTTTTAGTCATTGAATAGTCCTTACAAAATCATATTATGATGAGTTAAGTGAAAATTAGAGCCACATGCCTGAAATTTCCCTGAAAAAATACACATATCCTTTAAAATGAAGGGGGAAACTGCCAGGAAAAAAATATGCTTCTAATTTGTTTGAGTTGAAAACATTTGAAACATATTTTTAGAGGTTTGCCAAGGATTTTCCAAAAACCATTGGATTTCTCATAAACACTAAAAGATGTCTTTCTTTTGAGGAAAAGCAAGGAGCAACTGGTTCACTTTCTCCAAATCCTACCTCCTATTTCTTTTGAACATTACTATCTGTTTTCACACTCCTGAGTTATTAACATGGAGTCAAAAATAAAATATCTATAATCATCACTTTGGGAGAAGAAAGTAGAATTTCATTCTGCTATCTCTTCATTTCTAAAAGAGGAAGCATGAATATCTTAAGCTATATGCAAAGCAAGTGGCGACCATCTTTAAAATTTAGATAATCAGAGTTCTCACAAAGGTCACAGTTACATTTCCTATCTCTGCCTGTATGATTTACAGTTCACTTGGGAACCACGAAAATGCAGAGAAACAAAGTAAAAGGGATGCTCTTCAGAGAAATTGCTCCTGTGAGGACTGTTGCTGGATCTTCATCTTCTCCATTTTTTATCAGAGCAAATTAGTTTGTCAAACTTAGGGTTGATCTGTTGGCCTTGAGAGAAAAGTTACAGAGCCTTTATATTACAAATTTATATAAAACCAAGCCAGAGAAGGGGGGACTTCAGGAATGAAACTTTTAAAGTGTGGCATGTGATTGTGTGTAAGAATGAGGCTGGGGTGGAATGCATTGTTTAAGTTTAAATGTATGTGTTTGTAGGTGTAAGTAGAAGGAGGAAAACAATAGAGAACTAAGGTGGCTCTCTCTTTTTCTTTTTCAAAGTAGCATCTCTGTCTAGCCCAGGATGACTTAGAATTCACGATGTAGTCTCAGGCTGGCCTCGAACTCACAGCAATCCTCCTGCCTATGCCTGGGATTGTTCTAGGATTAAAGTCATGTACTACCACACCTGGCTTAACTTAATTTTTACCTTCAGGACTATCCATGAAGAGTCTCATACTTATTTAAACCAGAGGCTCCAGAAGCCAAATCCATTTCTAATCATGATGCCATGGACACGTGCTAAATGTGTCAGCCATAATTCCTCCCCACCCACATTGTCCTTAAAGGCAAGCTGCCCACAGCAAAAGAACCTGGTGGCCAAGTGGAGATATTTTAACTGTGTAATTTGTTTTCCTTTGATGCATTTTCTTGGACCAGAAGTCTTAATCCTATGGTAACCATTCCTAGGAAATCCAGAAACCCTGTGTTAAAGAAATCCTGTGTAATTTCTGCTTTATTCCTATGAACCTGTCTTGAAGAATTCAGTTGTGCTGATCACTTCTCTTGCTGTTTGCAGAATCTTGTGATATCTGCTGAGAGGCACTGCTTGCTAAGGGAACTGGAACTAGAACAGATATGATGACCTAAAATTGAATAAAAAGCCACCAGAAGCAAGCTAGACAATGAAGGGAAACAATCATTTTAGTGACAAGACAGAAGAGATGAGCAATGCCTCTGACATCCCTATACATACAGAATGATGCCTTGCCTCTATCTTCACAACTCCAGGAACTTCAGGATCCCTAGTCCATAGCTCCTCTCAAGAATTTTACTTCTGGATTGGACAGGTGGCTCAGCAGTTAAATGTACTTGCTCGCAAAGCCAGGCAGCCTAGATTCAGTTCCTCAGTACCCATATAAAGCCATATACATAAAGTTATGCATGCATCTATAGTTCCATTGCAGTGGCAAGAGGCCCTGGTGTGCCCATTTTTTCTCTCTGTCTTCTTTGCAAATAAATAAAAATGTATTAAAGACATTATTCTATTATGTATAGATCTTAGCAATTATGCCTTTTGTTTAATTGTCTTGTGGGGATAGAAGGGTACCAAATGGATCTTTTCATGATTATATGACTTAATCATCAATTTCTCGCAGTGGTAATATCTAATGAGGCCAATGAGAACAGGTATATCTTGGATGGCATCTTTAAGTTTTAAACGAAAGTTGGGTATTTGCTAGTAGTCTTCCATTTTGTTTCTTCATATAAGTTTAGTGTATCCTCTTCTTCTCTTTGGAACTTCTCATGAGCTAATCTTCCTTGGCGATTACTATCAAAAATTCTTCAGTGATGAGGTGTTGAGGGCCTCTGAGGCTCTGGCTCTCTGATTTGGTAGGAGTTGATTTTTCTCTATGCTGATCTCCTTCCGCCTTGTGCTGGTGTCCGGTTCATCAGGAAAACAGCCCCCTTGCTTGTTTCTCCATGGCTCAGGGAAATTTTGCGGAAGAGGGGGTGGAAAGAATGTCAGAGTCACATGTTGGGTCATGATATGCAGAGACATTTAGCTTAGCCATAACTGTGGGCTAACTCCACAATGCATGACCCGTATACCTCAACAAGGAGGGGCCAAGGGGAGGGGGTAGGTCATGGATGAGCCTAATAATGGTACCAAACTGACTGTATTTGCTGAATACAGAACTGACTAATAAAAAAAAAAAATTCTCTGGCTTTCCGTTTTGTTCATTGTCCTTCTTCCACCAACCCTGTGTCCAGGATATTGTGGTTTGAATGTGAAATATTGCCTATAAACTCCTGTGTTTGGGAAACTTTAGGAGATGAAGCCTTACTGGAGGAAATACATCACTATGGAAAATCCTTAAGGTTTTATAGCCTCTCTCTGTCTCTTTCTCCTTTCCTTCCTATAGATGAACTGTAGCCAGCCTGCCTCCTTTCTTCCCTGCATCATGTTGATACAATGTATCCCTTCAAATTATAAGACAAAATACACCTTTTCCTTCCTTAAGCTATATTTGGCAAGCATTCAGTCACAATAACAAGAAAAGTGACTAATGCACTAGTCTTACTGGGCATTTTTCATACTTCTTCTTTCCATATGCTAGGATTTTTTAAGTAAACCAAAACAGAGAAGTTGGGATCTACTCAGAATTTGCTTGGAATTATCATTTCAGAAATAAAAGGAAATAGTGCTAGTCTTGTTTTAAAAGTAGGTTTTTGCTCAGAAAATTATTGCCTCGTATATCTCTTTGTTTTAAGCAGAGTTTATTGTCTGCATGTGTGGGTAAAGAGTGGGCAATCACAAAATTGTTTTAGTATAAGAACCATGGTAACAGCAATAGCAACACTCATTTAGAATTATATTAAAATGTTAATATGCATAAGCTACTTCATACATGAATTTCCACAACAGAATTATTAGGGAAGAATTTTTCACATACAAGTTTTAATCTAAAATGAGAATGTGTCCATCTCAACTATAAAACACAACTTCTAAGCTAGAGGTTTGAAATTCTAGTTCCAAATTTCTACATTGTATGAATCCTTTGGCCCTACACTTAAATTTTTATTATATTTCATCTTTAAAAATAAGGAAATCTACTTCTGTGAGCCTTTTTTTGCTAGCTGTTGGTGGCAGAGGTCAACATAATATTGTTAATTTATTTAAGCCTGACCCTTTTCTCTGAAAAAAAAGTTCATGTGCAGGAATCAATTTCTTCACTTATGCCCATACATACCATTATGACACAATTGATTTATATGTATACAGGCAGATGGATATATACATATACATATTGTCAACCCCTGAGCCAACCTATAAAATGCCTTGACTCTACCAAAGCCTACCATGCACTGACCAAGCCAATGTATGAAACTAGATACTGGCTAGTTGTCTTCTGATTCTGAGCTTTTAGAAACTGAAACTTAATTTTTGCAATCAATGAATCAATATGTGTGTGTGTGTGCATGCGTGTGAGCACACACATGGCAAAGATATTTGCAGTGGATAGTGGTTAATGTATAGATATATGGTACCATTGCCGTTTGGGTCTAGATTTAACTCAAAATGCTGAGAGCAAGTGAGAATTGATTGAGATTAATCATAAATGGAACATCCATGATATCCTCTCCAGGGCTCAGGGAACATTTCAGAAGAGAGGGAAAAAAGACTATATAAGAGCTGGAGGATGGGAAAGAGTGCTATGAAATGATGTGTTCTGGACATGAAGTAGTCATTGCATTCATGAACTCACAGCAACTATGATTTTCTGCACAAGACATGCACAAGGTTGAGTCCATTAACATTCCACCATGAATCATCAGACTCCTACCTCTCCTAGGGGAGTTATTAGCAATTATGATTTCTGGGTTCAGTGGTGTAGCCCCTGATAAGGAGCCCACACTCCAGTAAATAAATACCCACCCATGCTTCATGAGTCACCACAAAAAAGAGAAACAAATGACAGTATGAGTGGGTCTAATGGGGAAGGCAGGGTTCAGTGAGTTGTAGGGTGAATAACAGAGAATAATGGGGGTATCTATGATTAAAATATATCCTACTAAAGTATGAAATGATCAAGAATAAATTATAAATATATTGGTTAAAGAATGTAACAAGGAAAAACTGAAAGATTGTAACACACCCAAACTTGTTCCCTGGCCTACACACACACGTGCACATATGTGAATGCACACTCACCTATACATGTGATACCACAACACACAATACGCATATTAACAAGAAAAGACAGCTGGAGAGATGTGTTAGCAGTTAAAGGCTCTTGAGTGCAAGGTCTGATGGCTCTGGTTCAATTCCCTAGTATACATGTAAAGCCAGATGCACAAAGTTACACGTGCATCTGGAGTTTGTTTACAATGACAAGTGGCCCTGGCATACCTGTTTCTCTCTCTCTCTCTCTCTCTCTTCCAATCCTTGAAAAAATAAATAAATAAAAATAAAGATATACAGAACCTCAGGACCCATTTCAGACCTACTGAATCGAAATCTGCATTTCACAAGCCTAGGTGGTTTGTAACCATATTCAAAGTTTAGAAGCATTGGTTTTGGTAGAGATTTGGACGATAGAATGTTCCTGTAGGAGAGAACTGTTATTTATTTGTTCATTTTTTAATCATTTTTTTCCTGTTAACTTAAAGAATTGGGAGCATCTTCCTACAATGCTAGAGACAAATTAATTGTACAAATTGTCTATATATTCGCAAATTGATGTAACAAATAGGTGTCTGACAAGTGCCAGGCGCCATCCAGGTCCTATGGGGAATATCAGCTATAGCAATGATGTGATAAATAAATCCTGACATCCCAAAATTTAACCTATGCCAGTCTTTTTATCTACAGAAATCACTGTGGATATTCCTGTTCCATCCCATGGGGTCTTTTAAACCAAGCCTCTTCTATGACACTGTTTCCAGTCCCCTAGGTACCAGAATCTTCTCTGTTTCCTCTATAGAAGACAGACTGGCATAAAACCAGAGAAATGAGGACTCTCATGGGAGGCATCTCAGTTACTTATTTCTGTGACCAAATATCTGACAAAAAGAAGCTGAAGAAAAGAAGGGTATACTTTGGCATACAGCCCAAGGGATTAGAGTACTTCATATTAGCGAAGGCATGGTGGCAGGGCTTGGAAGCCAGGTGTTCACATTGCATCCAGTCAAGAAGGAAACTGAGCAGGAACGGGACTGGGCTATAAAGCCTCAGGGCCTGCCCACAATGACCTACTGCCTCCGGCAAAGACCTACCCCTAAATATTCCACTTCCTTTCCAAATAGCACAACCTGCCTGAGACCAAGTGTTTAAACACATGAGCCTATGTGGTACATTTCACATTCAAAGAACAGAAAGGGCTCACAGGCCCTGCCTGAAGATAGTGGGCATTCTTTCTTCTCACGGGCTTTCTGACCGCAACTTATACACATGGTCACTCTAGTTGGTTTGTGTCCTACACAGGGAGGCCAGTGGGGTTTGTGTTGAACTGCTGCGTAAAGCCTAAGAGCATGGAGTGTAAGGTAGGGAACTAAAGTGCAGACAGAGTAATGTTTGTATGGGCAGCTACGTAAGGAACTTGGATTTAAAGATCTATTTGATACATATTCATTCTTTTAAAATAAAATCATTGACAATTCTATTTATATAAACAATATACCATGTTCATAATCCCCTCCCATCACCTTCTCTTTTCCTCTTACTAAATCTTCCCTTCACTAAGTCCCTTCTTCTTTCAAACTAGTTTCTTTTCTGTTATTTTCTATTAATTAGTAACTTTAGTGTATGAAAAAACCATTTGTCTGTCCCCTTTGCCTTGTGATATCCTCTCACATCACCTCCTCCTTGCTCGCATTCCTCTGAGAGTCCCCCTCAGTGGAGGTACTGGTATTCACCATGCAGTTATGAATGTAGCAGTCTCTAATTGGTTTATATGTTTGAGAGAGAGAGGGCGGGGGAGAATGGATGCAACAAAGTCTTTTGCTACTGCAAACTCAAGACACTCTATGCCACTCTGTGCATCTGGTTTTACATGGGTAGTGGAGAATTGAACCTGGGTTGGCAGGATTTGCAAGCAAGCCTTTTAACAAGCAAGCCATCCTCTCAGCTCTTAGCCACTCATTTTTAGGAAAGAGAAAGATGTTAATTTAAAATTAGCAATTGATCCAGGAGTGGTGGCACACACCTTTAATTCCAGCACCCAGGAGGCCGAGGTAGAAGGATTACCATTACCTGTGATTACATAGTCAATTCCAGGTCAGCCTGGACTAGAGTGAAACCCTACATTGGGGAGAAAAAAAAAAAGTAGCAATTGATATGTTAATCTGCCTAATACTTGCAGTAACTTTGAAAGGTAAGAATCACTTTTTCTTGCATTTTAAAAATGAAAAATCCAGAGCCAGGCATGGTGGTGCACACCTTTAATCCCAGCACTCAGGAGGCAGAGGTAGGAGAATTGCCATAAATTCGAGGCCACCCTGAGACTACATAGTTAACTCCAGGTCAGCCTGGGCCAGAGTGAGGAGTGAGACCCTACCTCGAAAAAACAAAAAGAAAAAAATAACAAAAAACAAAGGAAAACCAAGGGTGAAAATTGGTGAGTTGTAGTGTCAAGATTCAAACTCAAGAGTTCATGACTTATCTGTCCTATCTTTTCTGTAATATCCCCTATTAGAACCAAAGAAGCCATATGTAAGCTCACAGCACAGCACTTAGCATTTTTACACAGATCAAACTTACATTGAAGCATTGAAGTATGTAATTTTAGTCAATAGTCAGGGGATCACAAAATATCACCATGAGAAAATATTTGCTATGGTTACAATATATCATATTATAATAAAATATCTTTTGGTTGAAAACAGCAGAAAACCAATTTTTATTAATTTAGACATATAATAGATTTGATGAGTGATGGCAATGATCTCATGGGATAATTAGGTAATACAGAACAAAGCCTTCCTCCTACAGCTATGACAAATCCAAAGCTATACAATATGCCATAATGGAGTTCATTCTATACATTTATTTAAAGAATCCATGGGCAATAAAGTGATGACTTAGCAGTTATAGGTGCTTTCTTGAAAAGCCTACCAGCCCAAGTTTAATTACCTAGAACCCACATAAAGCCAGATGCAAAAAGTGACTTATAGTTCTGGTGTACATTTGTGATAGAAAAAGACACCAGCAGTGTTTCCTCTCCACACACTGTATCATATGTGTACATGTATGCATATACATAAATGTTTTTAATAAAATTCTCTCAAAGATTCCAGTCTAACAGTTCCAAAGAAAGTATATGGTCTTCCACCTTCATTTGGTCAATAGCACCCTCCATCGGTGTTGAATTCCCTTCACCTGTTTGATATAGGAATACTTTGGGACTGGAAGTGGCAGGTCCAGAGCATAGAGCACTCCCTGGAGCATAGAACTCTCCCTGCATGACTGAGAGAAGTTGATTCAGGCATCATCTGCTAGGCAAGGTAGACATCTGGTGATGGCAGCCAGAGGAAGAAGAGAGGCTGCAAAGTGGTTTAATAGAAGAAGCTGATAGCATACCACTTGTTCAGTTTGGTGGTTTGGATGGATGTGCCCCACTAGATTCAGGAGTTTTATTCAAACTTGTAACTTGATGTCATTGTGGGTGGATCCTAGAGTCCACCAGTAAGGTGTGTTTGGAGGAAGACCTGATTTCCATCCTAAGTAATGCAGAGTGCAAGAGTTCTTCCTGGGGTTTCAGAAGTATGCTTGCTTGTGGTGACGCTGGTGGTATTTCTCTCTGTGTAGACCTGTGATAGCAGGCCAGCTTCTTCTGACATTATGGAAATTCCCCTTGGTCTGTAAGCTTCAAATAAATCCCTTCCTCCCATGAATTGTGTGTGGTCTGGAGGTTCATTCCAACAATGTGAAGCTGACTACAACAGAATTGGTACCAAGAATGGGGTGTTGATATATGATAAATCTGACCATGTGGATTTTGATCTTTTGGAACTTACATTTTGGACTTGGTATTTGTAATTGAAGATGCCTTCCTGAGTAGTATGCCAAGATTTTTTTTGACTAGTTTGTTGAGAGTTTCAAAATACTAAGTGCAGAGAGAATTGTCTTTGGAGGCTTTGCTTGTGATCTTTCTAACAGAAAGGAAACATTACAGAGAACTTTTTTGAAACTGGGCTACTGGCATAAGAGCTGGCTGTGTTCTTCTGCCCATGCCCACAGAATTTGATGAAGGTAAAATTTATAATGCAGTGATATTCTTAGCTAAAGATATTGAGCTGAGAGATATACAATTTAAAATCAGAGAAACTCAAACAAGTTTAAAATTTACTGACACTGAGACTAGTTTTAGGTTACTTTGCTATTGTCAAATACCTTAACATTTGGAATAAAGATGGCCCAACTACTTTACATTGAAAGAGTGGAAAGGATACCTGAGGAAAGACTGAATGGTAGAAATGCAAACTTTTTTGAAAGGAGTTGAATGAAAGGAAGGAATCTGCTCTTCAATGTGACAATTTATTTCATCCCTGAATTATGAATATGACTATGTCCTGCACACCTGATATTTGTTTTGGAAGCATAAAACATGCATGCAATGGTTAATGAAGTGCACATGATTCCAGAAGCCACTGCTGAGATATGGCATGAAGCAGAGCATGATGACTGATAAAAGAGGCCCATGAAACAATTGGAAGACAGACTATGGTTTACATGGAGACCATGAGATATTTTAAATATACCACCATCACTGTTCAAGGGTTACCATGGATCACTGCTAGTTTGGGTTAGAAGTTTTCCCTGGCTACTCAGCCCAACTGGAGGGGCAGAATTAGAAATTCCAGAGATCCCTCACTGGTCACTGGTTATGATATTAGACTTGAACTGCAGATGGTTGTTTATTTGAGGTTGTTGAGCATCCACTGTTCCAGGCTCACCTTGTTATGCCTTATAGTGATTGGAAATGTTTACTCTGAGCCATTTTACGTTGTAAGCATGTACTTTTTGATTTTACAAGACTCAAACTAAGAGAAACTCTTAAATCTCTCAGATAAGACTATGGGGACATTTAAAGGTGGACTGAATGCAAATTACAATGTGAGATGGTTAAAAATCTTTTGGGGGCCAGAGGTGGGGTATGATAGTTTGAAAAGATGTTCTCCAGTAGGATCAGGAGTTTTATTCAACATTGTAACTTGATGTCACTGTGGGTGACTCCTAGGACCCAGCCCTAAGGTGTGTTTGGGAGCAGATCTGATTTCCAGACTATGAAATGAAGATTGCTAGAGTTCTGCCTGGGGTTCCTGGAGTACGGTTGCTTGTGGTGCTGGTGATGGTATTTCTCTCTGTGTGCCCCTGTCAAAGAAGGCTAGCTTCTATTGCTCTTATGGAATGTCTCTTGGATATGTAAGCTTCAAATAAATCCCTTCCTCCCATAAACTGTGTGTGGTCTGAAGGTTCATCCCAGCAAGGTAAAGCTTACTACAACACTTAGTATACTATATCTGTACACACAATAAGTACTGAGTAAATGACTTCGAAGGAACAAGATTGGTTCTAAATATGCAGAGGAGGAGAAGACTTGAAAGTGATGATATAATGGTCAGAGGGAAAGGGAGACACACATGCAGTGGCCCCAAAGAGCAGGCTAAATTGTATTTTCCTATAAGATGCACTGATTTCTGATAACTAAATGTCTTACTTTTCCAACAATATTTCAATTACATGAATATTGATTGCTAAAATTTTAGTCCTATAATGGTACAATAGGCAGTGCACAGCCCTGAATGAATAAAATGAATTGACAATTTTCCGACATCACTTATGTTCAATCTCTGCACTTGTCTTTGATTAGAAGACCCAACACAAAGCTATACGCATACATAATGCACAGTTTCTTTACATGAAGTGTACTTGATTAAGGGAGGATGACAGGAAAGATTAAAATTATACAGGCTAATCTCCTTTAAAAGTCCACTGGACATAGATAATTACCCTGCAACTTTGCATTTTTGAGTAGCAAGATTGTATGAACTGATTTCACAATGAAAATATCTATTTTTCTCATTAAATCATAGTTGAGCATATCTGTAAATCAAAATGCAGAAGGGAGGAAGATCAGGAATTTTCTTTCATGAAAGAAACAGGCTAGAGGAAGAAAGGGAAAGTGGGGGATGTTGATCAATTTTACTGATCAATGTACTGTCAATTTTACTGATCTTTCCTCTAAATTCATTGAAATGTCACACTACAGATTTTCTGTCTCCTCTCTCCTTCCATCTTTGTATATTTGACTATGAGAGCAGGTGTCTGAATCCAGGTAGTTAAAAATTTTAGAAAATTCCTTTTTTTTAATTTTATTTTATTTTTATTTATTTTTATTTTTTCTTTATTAGTTAGTTTTGTATTCAGCAAATACAGTCAGTTTGTTATCATTATTAGGCTCATCCGTGACCTACACGCTCCCCTTGGGCCCTCCTTGTTGAGGTATATGGGTCATGCATGCATTGTGGAGTTAGCCCACAGTTATGGGTAAGATAAATGGCTCTGCATATCATGACCCAACATGTGGCTCTGACATTCTTTCCACCCCCTCCTCCGCATAATTTCCCTGAGCCATGTTGGGTTCATTTTTGGTCTGCTTCAGTGATAAGGTGTTGGGGGCCTCTGAGGCTCTGGCTCTCTGATTTGGTAGGAGTTGATTTTTCTCTGTGTTGATCTCCTTCCCCCTTGTGCTGGTATCTGGTTCATCAGGAAAACAGCCCACTTGCTTGTTTCGCCAATTTTTCTTAGTCGCAGCCGGGGCCCTTTGGAGGTGTGATGGAGTAGGTCTCTCCTTAGGATCTATGTCTCTCTGAAAAAGAGAAACAGATTCTCCAACAGAGAGTAAGTTAACACCAGGAGAAAAGAGATAACCCTTACTTTTGTTATAGAGAATTTAATAGGTGTAGGCCCTCTTGTAGCCCACAATTGATGGTAGCTTAATATTGGAGAGTGGGCTTATGTTTGGATATGGTTCTGACTTGTTTCCCAGCTCCAGCTATGGGTCCTGTACCACTGAGGAGATCAGTTAGTCAAATTAAGAGCAGCTGGTTCCCCACCATGGCTGTGTGCCACTATTGCACTTGTGTGGGCATCACAACAAGTTATTTGCTGCTAAGTAGGTTAGACCATGAGTTGCTTGGACAGATATTGGTCATTTTCCCCCAGTCGCCCATGTAGCACCTTCTGGCACTAGATGCGCTGATTGTCTGGGGACTGACTCTCTTCCAACTTCCAGCCATGCTATTCTATTTTGCATGTCAACCACATATGGTTTCTTCAGCAGTAGGGTCTTACCACTAACCTTTGGTGGGTCATCAAGTACTCTGACAGAAATCTGTCTGTCTTTTAGGAAACCTTGTAGGTGTCTCTGATCAAAAGCTCATTGTGGATGGTAGCCCCATGCTGGTACTGGGAGTTACATGTCAGTGCCCACTAAGAAAATGAGGAAAAGGATAACTAATATACAAGAGTTATAGGGAAGAGAGAGGGAGAGGGAGAGGGAGAAGGAGGGAGGGAAGATGTATAAGATTAAGGTTAGTCTTGATCCTACCCTCTCCAGTGTCTTGTGGTTCAGGTGTTCTCTGTAAGGGCCTGGTGATGGATCAGATATTTGGTCTGCCACTTAGTAAGTACAATTTTTTGGTACCATTGCCATTTGGGTCTAGATTTGTGTTTCCCACCCTTTTGATGCCCTCCCCTCCCTCCCCTTCCATCCTAGTGTCTACTACATGAGATGCTTGCTGGATATGTAAGGTATCTTGGGTAGATTCAGGTTAGGTGCTGTAGATGAGTGAGACAATGTGGTGATTTTTTTTTTCCGTGACTGGGTAAGATCACTGAGAATTATCTATTGCTACTTGATATTTGATAAAGGCCCAAACAATATAGGCTGGAAAAAAGACAGCATCTTCAACAAATGGTGCTGGACAAACTGGATAACCATATGCAGGAAACTGAAACTTGACCCACACACTTCACCATGCACTACACTCAAGTCCAAATGGATCAAAGACCTCAATATAAGACCAGAAACTCGAATACTAATGGAAGAAAATTTAGGAAGTACTTTCCAAGATATAGGAATGGAAAAAGACTTCCTGAACAAACCCCGGTAGCTCACGAACTTAAACCCTTACTCAACCAATGGGATCACATGAAGCTGAAGAGTTTCTTTACAGACAAGCACACAATAAGCAAAGCCAATAGATTACCCACAGAAAGGGAGAAAATATTTGCGGGTTATCCAACTGATAGAGGCCTAATCTCCAGAATCTACAAAGAACTCAAAAATCTAAACAGTAAGAAGTCAAACACCCCACTCACAAAATGGGGCAAAGAGCTGAACAGGCAGTTCACAGAGGAAGAAATACAAATGGCAAACGTACACTTAAGAAAATGTTCATCATCCCTAGTCATCAGAGAAATGCAAATTAAAACAACTGTGAGATTCCAATTTACCCCAATAAGCATAGAAAACATCAAAAAATCAAATGAAAATAAATGCTGGTGAGGATGTAGAGAAGTAGGAACACTCATCCACTGTTGGTGGGAATGTAGGATGGTACAACCACTTTGGAAAGCAATATGGAGACTTCTGAGAAAGCTGAGTATAGAGATACCAACAGACCCAGTTATTCCCTTACTGGGCATCTACTCTAAAACCTTCAAACCACAGGCTAGAGAGATTTGCTCAACCATGTTTGTAGCAGCTCAATTTGTAATAGCTAAGAGCTGAAATCAACCCAGATGTCCATCACTATAAGAATGGATAACTAAGATGTGGTATATCTACACAATGGAATTCTATACAGCAGTAAGAAAAAATGACACAATGAAATTTGAGGAAAAAAGGTCGAACCTGGAACAGAAAAAATTTTAGAAAATTTGACTTCTGGGTAAGATTGAGGCATAGAAGCCATGCCAAACCAGTCTAGGAAAGGATTTAAACGAAACCACAGTAAAATACACTCTTCTTCCAAAAAATATTCTTACACACAGCTAAGAAACATGAGAAACCAAGATCAACCAGAAAGGAGGAAAATGGTCAGAATCCCACTGAGGCACTTGCAGCCCACCCATCTGTGCACCTGCCTGCCACCACTCAGCCAAGCACACCCAGTGGTGGCATGAGCAGAGACCAAAAAAGGTTATTTTCCAACCTCATGAGCCTCCTTGCAAAGTCAAGAAATCTGAGGAAAAGACAGCTGAGATCAAGTAGGGAGCTACTGAAAGGGATTAAGTTGGGACTATGTGAGCAACTCCAGGCTTTCTGCACTCTCCAATCCCCCAACCATCAGAACCATGAACTCTGGCATTCAGCCCTTATGGCAGCACATCCAGCACAACTTATCAGAACTCCAGATCCACAGCACAACACGGAAGGATCGAGTTGGGAACTCAGCATTGGTAATACTGAAAACCACCCCCAAAGGTAACAAAGCCGACTGACAACAACAACAACAAATAAAAAAGGTACATAGGCCTGCATTGGAAGAGCAAATCTCTCTTTCCATGTCATGGCAGGTTATGGGTTACATATTCTTGATTGGCTTTACATTTTCAAGTAAGCTGTATTTGGGGTGCGAATAGTGTTGGCTTTTATGTACTCAGGTTTATAGGGCCTTTGTCTTTTGCATCTGCCATTATTGGGAGCACAGTCTGATTCAGATCAAGTCTGACCTGGAACCCAATTCAGAACAGAAATCTCTACCTCCCAGATGATAAGATTAAGGGAGTAGAGCAACACACACCCTTAGGTGTTTTGGCTTTATGAGACTATTTGTTTTAATTCCCACAATTGCATACTCTGTGCTGGTTTTTACTGAATGTATATATTGCTCAGTTGAAGTTTAGAATTTATCAGTAACTTGTTCCACCCAATCCACTGGAATACTTGCTTACCACGCTAACTCAACACCTAGGATTACTTCTGCAGTTGGATTGGGGTACAAGAGATACACCTGGCACCTTAAACCCATATCCTGAAAGTATATAAGGGTGGATCACCACATCTAAAAACACTGAAGGTAAGTAGAAAACCCAAGCATCAAATCAATTCAGGATGCAAAAGTCGCTACATCATAAGACAAGAAACCCAAAGAATCAAGATAATACAATTCCACCAAAAATTATAAAACCAGGAGAAATGATCACAAATTAAACTGTTTGAGATGAAATGCCTGACAAAGATTTCAAAAAAATGATTGTATCTATACTCCAAATAGTTAAAGAAGAAATGAAGGGATAAGAAGAAAACAAAGGAATTAAAGAAGAAAACAACCTCCTGAAAGAGAACACAGGAAACCAGCTTGATGTAATAAGGAGGTCATTACAAGGCATGAGTAAGGAAATAGAAATACTGAAGAAAAAAATCAGGCTGAGATTCTAGCTCTGAAGAACACAATCAGTCAAAAAAAAAAAAAAAAAAAAAAAAAAACTGTGTGGAAAGTCTCATCATTCACAAGTAGAATGGAGGAAGGAGAGACCAGAGTATTTAAACTGGAAGACTCCGTGGCCGACCTAAGAGAGTCCAACAAAGAGAAAGATAAGCAAATAGGAAGGTATGAAGGGGAATTTCAAGATATCCAGGACACTATGAAAAAGATCAACCATAAAAATTCAGGGTATAATAGAAAGAGAAGGATTTCAATCCAGAGGCTTAGTAAGTGTTTTCAACAAAATCATAAAGAAAAATTTCCCCAATTGGGAAAAAAGATGCCAATGCAGATACAAGAAGCTTTTAGAACACCAAACAGAAAAAATTGTAAATAACTTCTCCTCACCATGGGATAATTAAACTACTAGACACACAAACCAAGGAAAATATATTGAAAGCAGATAGATTGAAAAGCAAGTCACCTACAAAGTCAAGCCCATCAGAATAACAGCAGACTACTCAATGCAAACTTTGAAAGACAGGAGGGTTTGGAATGATGCATTACAAATACTGAAAGTTAACAACTGTCAACCAAGATTACTTTATCTTGCAAAGCTATCTATCCAAATGGATGGAGAAATAAGTGCATTCCATTAAAAAAAAAGGCTAAAGGAATTTAGAAAAAAATAAGCCAGCCCTACAGAAAATACTTGAATGAATCCTTCACTTTGAAGAAAAAGCAAAATACACACAGGGGGAAATTGGAAAAAAAGAAACAATATTCAAATAACAGTTAAAACAAATGAGTATAGGGAAATCAGGAAGCACAACAAAATAAGAAGAATGGATAGAATAAATACATAAAATTCAATAATAACTCTTAATACCAATGGCCTCAATGCCCCAACCAAAAGACACAGGCTTACAGACTTGATTAAAAGGCAGGATCCTGCCATTTGTTGTCTCCATGTCTCAATAAAAGATACACACTGTCTTAGGGTGAAAGGACGTAAAGCGGTATTTCAAGCAAATGGGCCTAGGAAACAAGCAGGGGTTGCTATGCTAATATATGACAGGATAGACTTCAAACTAACATGAGTGAGGAAAGATAAAGAAGGTCATTTTATACTGAATAAAGGAACTTTCCAACAAGAGGACATTACAATCCTAAATATACATGCACCTAACATGTGGCCTCCCAATTTCATCAAGCAAACACTATTAGACATAAGGTCACAGATAACACCAAACATAATTGTAGTGGGTGACTTTAATACCCCATTCTCATCAATTGACAGGTCATCCTGGCAAAATATAAACAAGAGACATTTGGATTAAAGAATGTCATGGAATAAATGGACCTAACATATATCTACAGAACATTCCATCCAAATGCTGCAGAATATAAATTTTTCTCAGCAGCACATAGAACATTCTCTAAAATAGACCATATATTAGGATACAAACAAATCTCAACAAACACAGGAAAACTGAAATAATCCCTTGTACTCTATCTCACCACAATGGGATTAAACTGCAAATTAGCAAAAAGGAAAACAATGAAATATACAGAAATTCCTGGAGACTAAAAATACACTATTGAATGATGAATGGGTAATTGAAGAAATGAAAAAAGGAAATAAATAAATTCATAGAATCAAATGATGATGAGAATACAACATACCAAAACCTTTGGGACACAATGATGGCAGACCTAAGAGGGAAATTTATAGCTCTAAGTGCCTATATTAAGAAATTAGAGAGTTCACAAATAAACAACTTAAATCTTCTCCTTATGGCCTTGGAAAAAGAAGAAGAAGGCAAACCAAAAATCAGTAGACAGAAAAAAATAATAAAAATTAGGGCAGAAATTAATGAAGTAGAAAGCAAAAAAAAAAAAAAAAATTCCAAAAAAATCAATGAAACACAGAGTTGGTTATGTGAAAGGATAAACAAGATTGATAAACCCTTAGCAAATCTGACCACAAGAGAGAGAGACAAGACACAAATTAATAAAATTAGAGATGAAAAAAGGCACCATTACAACAGATACCAAAGAAATTCAGAAAATAATAAGGACATACTTTAAGAATATAGGCCTCTGACATTGAAAATCTGAGAGAAATGGATGTTTTCATTGAATCATATGACCTACCAAAAATAAATGAAGATGAGATAAACCATTTAAATAGACCAATAACAAGTATGGAGATCCAAGCCGGGCATGGTGGCGCACACCTTTAATCCCAGCACTCAGGAGGCAGAGGTAGGAGGATTGCTGTGAGTTTGAGGTCACCCTGAGACTCCATAGTGAATTACAGGTCAGCCTGGGCTAGAGTGAGACCCTACCTCAAAAAACCAAAAAAAAAAAAAAAAAGTATGGAGATCCAAGTAGTTATAAGAGGTCTCCCAGCTTTTAAAAAAAAAGTGCAGGCCCTGATGAATTCACTGATGAATTTTACCAGACTTTAATGGAAGAACTAAAAACACTGCTTCTCAAACTTTTCCATAAAATAGAAAATGGAAAAATTCTACCAAACTCCTTCTATGAAGCCAGCATCACACTAATACCAAAACCAAACAAAGACAGAACAAAAAAGAAAATTACAGGGTTCGACAGATGGCTTAGTGGTTAAGGTGCCTGACTGCAAAGCCAATGAACTCAGGTTTGATTCCCCAGTAAGCCAGACGCACAAGGGGGAGCATGCATCTGAAGTTCATTTCCAGTGGCTAGAGGCCCTGGCATACCCATCCTCTCTCTCTCTCTCAAAATAAATCAATAAATATTAAAAAATAAAATAAAATTACACACCAATCTCCCTCCTAAATATACATGCAAAAATTCACCACAAAATACTGGCAAACAGGGCTAGAGAGATGGCTTAGCGGTTAAGTGCTTGCCTGTGAAGCCCAAGGACCCGGGTTCAAGGCTTGATTCTCCAGGACCCACGTTAGCCAGATACACAAGGGTGTGCACGTGTCTGGAGTTCGTTTGCAGTGGCTGGAAGCCCTGGCACGCCCATTCTCTCTCTCTCTCTCTCTGCCTCTTCCTCTCTCTGTCACTCTCAAATAAATAAATAAAAATGAACAAAAAAATTAAAAAAATACTGGCAAAGAGCATACAGGAATATATCAGAAAGATTATTCACCCAACCAAGTTGGCTTTATCCCAGGGATTCAGGGTTGGTTCAACATATGCAAAATGTTAAATATAATACATCACATAAATGGTCTGAAGGACAAAAATCACATGATCATCTCAATAGATGCAGAGTAGGCATTTGACAAAATCCAGCATCCCTTCATGGTAAAAGTATTACAGAAACTGGGAATGGAAGAAACATTGTAACATAATAAAAGTTATTTATATCAAACCTACAGCCAACAAAATACAAAATGGGGAAAATTTGAGGCTTTTCCACTAAATTCAGGAATAAGACAAAGTGTGTCCACTATCTCCACTTTTATTTAATACAGTACTATAAGACTTAGTTACAACAATAAGACAAGAGACACTCATAAAAGGAGTACAAATTAAAAAGTATCATTATTTGCAGATGATATGATTCTACACACAAAGGACACAAAGACTCTACCAGCAAACTGTTAGAGCTAATAAACACTTTTAGCAATGTAGCACCACACAAGATAAACAAACAGAATTCCACTGTGTAGATATGCCACATCTTAGTTATCCATTCTTCTAGTGATGGACACCTGGGTTGATTCCAGCTCTTAGCTATTATGAGTTGAGCTAGTATAAACATGGTTGAGCAAATCTCTCTGGCCTGTGGTTTAAAGGTTTTAGGGTAGATGCCCAGTAAGGGAATAACTGGGTCTATTAGGGACTCTATAGTCAGCTTTTTCAGGAGTCTCCATATTGCTTTTCAAAGTGGTTGTAAAATCTTACATTCCCACCAACAGTGGATGAGTGTTCCTACTTCTCCACATACTTGTCAGCATTTATTTTCATTTGATTTTTTGATGTTTGCTATCCTTATTGGCGTAAGGTGGAATCTCATAGTTGTTTTAATTTGCATTTCCCTGATGTTTACGGATGATGAACATTTTCTTCAGTGTGTGTTTGCCATTTGTATTTCTTCCTCTGTGAACTGCCTGTTCAGCTCTTTGCCCCATTTTGTGAGTGGGGTGTTTGACTTTTTATTGTTTAGGTTTTTGAATTCTTTGTATATTCTAGAGATTAGGCCTCTATCAGTTGGATATTCAACAAATATTTTCTCCCACTCTGTGGGTAATCTATTGGCTTTGCTTATTGTATGTTTGTCTGTGAAGAAACTCTTTAGCTTCATGTGATCCCATTGGTTGAGTGATTGCTTAAGATCCTGTGCTACTGGGGTTTTGTTCAGGGAAGTCTTTTTCCATTTGTATATCATGGAAAGTACTGCCTATATTTTCTTCCATTAGTAGACAAGTATCCAGTCTTATATTGAGGTCTTTGATCCATTTGGACTTGAGTGTAGTGCATTGTGAGATATGTGGATCATGTTTCAATTTCCTGCACATAGCTATCCAGTTCATCCAGCACCATTTGTTGAAGATGCTATCTTTTTTTTTCCAGCATATATTGTTAGGGCCTTTGTCAAATATTAAGTAGCTGTAGTTGCTTGACCCAAAGTCTAGGTCCTCAATTCTATTCTATTGGTCTATACTCCTGTTTTTATGCCAGTACCATCCTGTTTTTATTACTATGGCTTTGTAATATAGCTTCAGATCAGGTATGGTGATGCCTCCAGAGGTATTTCTTTTGCTGAGGATATGCTTGGATATCCGAGGCCTTCTGCCTTTCCATATGAATTTTGAGATCACTTTTCCTATCGCCGTGGAGAACAATGTTGGGACTTTAATTGGAATTGTATTAAATCTGTATATTGCCTTTGGTAGGATTGCCATCTTCACAATGTTAATTCTGCCTATCCAGGAGCTTGGGAGGTCTTCCCATTTTCTCAAGTCCTCCTTAAATTCTTTTTTGAGTGTTTTTATGATTTTGTTGTACAGATCTTTCACTTCCTTGGTTAACATTATTCCAAGGTATTGTTTTTTTTTTTTTTTTTTGCTATTGAAAATGGGACCATGTCCCTTATTTCTTTCTCTGTATCTTTGTCATTTGCAAATAGAAAGGCTACTGATTTTTGTGCATTGATTTTGTATCCAGCTACTTTGCTATAGGAGTTAATCACCTTTAGGAGGTTTGGGTTGGAGTCTCTCAGGTTTCTTACATATACAATCATGTCATCAGAGAATAGAGCTAACTTAACTTCTTCCTCTCCAAACTTTTTCCCTTTTATTTCTTTCTCCTGTCTTATTGCTTGAGCTAGGACTTCCAGTACTATATTGAAGAGCAGAGGTAAGAGTGGACAACCCTGCCTTGTTCCTGATCTCAATGGGAATTCCTGCAGTCTCTCTCCATTAAGTATGATTTGGGCCTTTGGAGCTTTGTATATTGCCTTTATTATGTTAAGATATGAACCAACCATGCCAATTCTCTCCAGTGTTTTGAACATGAAGTGATGTTGTATTTTGTTAAAAGCCTTTTGCAGCATCTATCCAGATGATCATGTGGTTTTTGTGTTTATCCTTATTTATGTGATGTATTACATTGACATATTTCCATATGTTGAACCACCCCTGTGTTCCTGGGATGAATCCCACTTGATCAAGGTGGATACTGCTTTTGAAGTGTTGTTGGATTAGGTTTGTGAGGATTTTGTTCAGAATCTTTGCATCTAAGTTCATCAGGGAAATAGACCAGTAGTTTTCTTTTCTTGTGGCATCTCTGCCTGGTTTTGGCATTAGGGTGATACTAGCTTCATAGAAGGAGTTGGGGAGATTTCACTGTTCTCCAATTGTGTGGCACAGTTTGTGGAAGATTGGTTTGAGTTCTTCCATGAAGGTTTGATAGAATTCAGCTGAGAAGCCATCTGGTCCTGGACTCTTCTTTTTGGGGAGGTTTTTTATTACTTTTTCATTCTCATGAGTGTGATAGGTTTGCTTAGGAGATTAATGTGCTCTGATTTTAGCTTTGATAGATGGTATGTGTCCAGGAATTTATCCATATCCTCTACATTATCCAGTTTTGTGTAGTAGAGGTTTTTGAAAAAAGTCCTGATAATTCTCCCAATTTCACTTATGTCTGTTGTGATCTCTCCTTTTTTATTTAGAATTTTGTTAATTTGAAGCATCTCTCTCATTTTTTTTTTTCTTGATCAAATTGGCCAGGGGTTTGTCAATCTTGTTTATTTTTTCAAAGAACCAGCTCTTTGTTTTGTCAATTTTCTTAATTGTTTTCTTAGTTTCCAATTCATTAATTTCTTCTCTGATCTTAATTATTGTTTCCTTCTGGACCTTTGTGGGTTGGATTTTTCCTGCTTTTCTGGTGCCTTTATGTGGATGGTTAGGTTATTGATTTGGGATCTGTCTGTCTTTCTTATGAAAGCATTTAGTGCTATGAATTTTCCCCTGAGGACTGCCTTTACTGTGTCCCATAAATTTTGGTACAATGTGTACTCATTGTCATTCATTTCTAGAAATTTTGCAATTTCATTTTTGATTTCATCTACTATCCATTCATTGTTTAAAAGTGTGCTGTTCAGTTTCCAGGTGCCAATGGTATTCTTGGTGGGTCTCTTGTTGTTAATTTTTTTTAATCCATAAAAATAAGTTTAATAGGGACAAACAAGGCATTGGAATGCAGAATTTACATGACGTGAAAAGCATGGGCTCCTTTAGGGGGAGACAAAGGCTTTCAATGATGAGGAGTATCAGTAAATTGTGTTTTTTTTTCTTTTCTTTTTTTCTTTATTAGTTAGTTGTTAATTTTGAGCAAGAAAGCATTGTGATCTGATATCATGCAGGGAATTATGTCAGTCTTCCTAAATATATGGAGTCAGGCTTTGTGACCCAGTATATGATCTATTTTAGAGAATGTTCCATGGGATGCTTAGAAGAATGTGTAGTCTGTGGATTTGGGAAGGAATGTTCTGTAGATGTCCGTTAGGTCTAAGTGATTTATGGTTTCTTTGAGCTTTCTTACTTTCCTGTTGGGTTTCTGTTTGGTTGATGTGTCTATTACTGATACTGGTGTGTTGAAGTCCCCAACTATGATGGTGTTGTTGGTTATCTCTGTTTTATTGCCAAGTAGGTTTTGGTGTATGAATTGTGGTGCCTCTGTGTTTGGTGCATCCAAATTTACGATTGTAATTTCCTCTTGATGGATTGTTCCCTTGATAAGTAGGAAGTGGCCTTCTTTGTGTTTTTTTATTATTTTTGGTTTCAAGTCTATTATATCTGATATTAATATAGCTACAGCGGCTTGTTTCTTATTCACATTTGCTTGGAATATTGTTTTCCACCCTTTCACCCTGAGGAAGTGTCTGTCTTTCTTGAAGACAAGAGATTGAGGGGTCTAATTTTCTGATCCATCCTGTTAGCTTGTATCTCTTGATGGGTGAATTAAGGCCATTAATAATTAGGGTAATGACTGTGAGATTTGATTTAATCCCTGCCATATTGTGTTGGTATATGTGGTTTGGTGTTTTCATGGACTTTGAAGTTTTTTGTGACTTCTTTGAGTTTGGTTTGATTATTGTGATCTGCTTCTTGTAGGCATTTGAGTTTGATTATTTGATTCTTCTATGTGGAGAATTTCATGAAATACTCTGTAGGTTTGGTTTTGTGTTCATATAATTGTAAAGCTGAGTTTTGTCATGGAAAGTTTTTCTTTCACCATCTATTATGAGGGATACTTTTGCTGGGTAGAATAGTTTGGGTTGGAAGTCATAGGTTCTTAGACTTTGCAGTGTTTCATTCCAGGCCCTTCTGGCTTTCAGGGTTTCCACTGAGAAGTCTGAAATAATTCTGATGGGGTTACCTTTAAAAGTGATGTGCTGTTTTTCCCTAGCTGCTTTTAGGGTTTTCTCTTTGGTGTCAATGTTTAGAGTCTTAATGACAATATGTCTTGGAGAGTGTCTCCTTTGGTCCAGTCTGTTTGGAGTTCTGCTAGTTTCTTGTATCTTGATGGGCCTTTCTTTAGAGAGACTGGGGAAGTTTTCTTCAATTATTTTGTTAAATAAGTTCTCCATGCCTTTGGTGTGAATTTCTTCTCCTTTTGGTATTCCAATGATCCTGATATTAGGACGTTTAAGTGTATTCCACAATTCTCTCATGTTCTGTTCACAGAAATTTTTGAATTTACTGAAACTTTTGAACTCTTGAACTGTTTCTTCCATCTTGTCTTCCAGATCAGAATTTCTATCCTGCACATGGCTGACTCTATTCTTGAGAGCTTCTAGAGAGTTTTAGACTTGTGCAATTAAGTTTGCATTTTCTACTACTTTTCTATGTATAGTTTCCATCCCTCTGTCAAGCTCCCTTTTCACATCATTTTCTGATTTTCTTGATGCTTCTTGGAATTCATCCTTGCATTTCTTTATGTCTTCATTTAGTATCGCCAGCTGATTTTTGAGGTCCTATTTTATTTTATTTTTTACTCTCCTTCATATCTCTTAACTGTCTTTGAATTCCTTCCATTTTCTTATCTATTAGGTCTAGTCTAGTGATGGCAGCATCGACAGGATTATCTGTCCTTTGTTGCTTTTATGCAAGTTCTACGAGTAGCTTGGTCAGGGTTGCATTGCTCATAGCTTCATTTTGGTGTTCTGATCCTAATGCCTCCTATGCTTTGATTAGTGATGTTCATTGTGGGACTGGGTGACCTAACTGTATTTTCTTGCACTTGATTTTTCATGTTATTTCTTTTGCGCTGTGGTCTGCCCATCACAGTGTATGTGCAGGGAGAGTAGTACTGTGGTCTCGATGGTCGGGGGAAGTGGTGCCTCTTGGGGGAGCTGGCCTGGGCTATCCGGAAGGCAAGCAGATGGGGTGAGTGGTCTTGAGCTAACACGAGGGTGGGTGGATCAGCCTGAGTTCAAGCACAGTGAGAAGCTGAAGCATCCTGAGGTGAATGCAAAGCAGTCTGAGCTCTCAGTTGGCACAATGCCAAGGCATCCTAAGCTCCTGCATGGCAGGGGTGCCAAAGTTGCCTCAGCTTTCAAGTGGTGATGCGCCAAAGCTGCCTTCACTCCCGCTGGGAGGGATGCTGAAGCACCAAGCACTGAAGCAGCCTATGCTCTTGTGTGGCAGAACACTGGGACCCAGAAACAATCTGAGCTTGCCCACAACAGGTGGTCAGCCAGCTCAGCAGACATGGAGGGGCTTGCACCTGAGCTGGCACAGGCTGAAAGGCAGAGTGAGCCTGAGCTCCAGTGGGCAGGTGGAATGGCCCGGGCTCCAGCGTGAATGGGTGGCGGCTGGAGTAGTAAGTGAGCAAATGAGCAGAGCAGGCTAAGCTTGTACAAGCAGGATCAGCGGTGCACATGTGGCAGGCAAATGGACCAAAGGAGCCTGAGCTCCAGCGAGCCAGCAGGCAGGTTTATTAGGGAAATCATCCATGTGCAGTGAGGCAAGTGGAACTATGTTGGGCTGGGTCCCCTTTCCTCCCACTGCTTGTGGGGGTTGGGGGACTGGTGGGCTACCTGAGAGCGAGTGAATCAGTGATTCCCATTTTTCCCCCTCTGTGCCCTCCCACTGGCAATCTATTAAAGATTTCTCTCCCCTAAAAGACCCAGTGAATCCTTAATGCCTTGCCTTTCTTTCCTGGGGATGTGCAGCGCATTTGGGCACTCGCCATCTTGGTTGGAAGTCCATGACTTGTCTTTTAAAGTATAGCTCTATTTGTGTGGAAAAATGGACTTTATTGTCTAACAATTGGAAGTGAGGACATAAGTTAAAAGCCATTACAGTGACTCGAGAGAGCATAATGACAGACTGCAAGGGAATCTATGTGTCACTTTGCTTAAAGCGATTTCATTTTCCCAGAATTAATGAGTTGAGTTATGAGTGCACTTGTCTCCATGGCTTTGCCATCTATATAAATGGAAGTTGCCAATATTAGAAAGACAGCTCACATGTCCTGCCCACTTGAGCCTTTTGATGACTGCAGCTCCAACTACCACCTGACTGAAAACAATGTGAGACTCCAAGTAAGCAGTGACTACAGTCATGAAAGATGACAGCAGAAAGCTCTGGTTAGCTTCTGGTGCAGCAGTAGAGATCCAGAGCAACCATGTTTTGCTTAGAGAACTTTAAACTCCAGTCTCTCTTAATGATTCAATTTCCCCTGTTACAAACTGAGATTCTTTGTTCTTTAAACCTGTGTTTGTTGAGGGGTCTACAGGACACAAAGTACCATGTTTAGGAATGGCCCAGCATTCATGACATGTAGGATAGAATAAAATAAAACAATGAATAATAAAATAAAATACTGCTGGTAGTTATGCATGCTATGCAAAAATATCTATAGATTTTGGCATAACATGATTAAAAGAGGAAGCAACCTATAGAAGATAATGTTGGTTGGAAAGGAATCTCCAGAAAATGGAAATCAGGCTGAGGCAAGAAACAGGTAACTGGGGTTTCTGAGAGGTAATGAAAAGCTGCACCTCACAAAGTTGTAATGACAGTCAACACACCAGTAGTTACGCAACAAAGTAACATGTAATTCTCATTCTCTCCTAACTAGTCATTCCCTTGCTGAACTAACTTAGTTTCATGGCTTTCTTTACAACCTATATGTGAACAATTCCCCAGTTTTGTACCTGGCTGTGGTCTATGTGTCTGCAGCCCCTCAAATTTCATCTGTTGAAACACAATAAAAAATGTGATGGGCTCTTCTGAATGTGGACCTTTGGGAGGTGATTAAGTCATGAGGGTAGCGTTTTCATGATGGAATTAGAATCATCATAGAAAAGGTCTGAAAGAAAGCTCCCTTACCTCTTCTATCATGAGGACACATTGAAAACAAGGTATCTAAGAGTCAAAGAATGGTTATCACTAGACACTAAATCTCTTGGTGCCTTTATCATGGATTTCTCAACTTCTAGAATACGAGAAAGAAATTATTTTTTGATCCTATCAATATAGAGGATTTCATAATAGCAGCTCAAAGAGGTTGAGATATAACTGTCACCCAAAGCACTGTCTCAAGCTCTGTACTCATATTTTGAGGTATGACCTCAGATTTTCCATTTTCATCTCTAATTCATGAAACCAACTTAACATACTCCAGGTAGAACTCTCGATCTTTGACTCAGCTTTGTGTTGTAGTGACTTTCAAGTTGCTTTCATTTAAAAAAAAAAAAAAACCCTGACCAAAAGCAACTTTTGAGAGAAAAGGATTTATATTGGCTCACAGTCTGGAGGGGAAGCTCCATAATTGCAGGGGACAGCATGACATGAGAAGGGACTGGACATCACCTCTGCCACAGCTGTTAAAAACAGCAACAGGACAGTGAACCAAACTGTGGAAAGGGGAAGCTGGCTGTAACAGCCCTAAGCCCACCCCAACAACACATCTCTTCCAGAAAGGCTCCACCTCCCTTATTGCCATCAGCTAGGAACCAAGCATACAGAACACATGAGATAATGGATGCATCTGATTGGAACCACCATACCTAGTGACAGTTAATCTCTACTGTGAATTTGATTGGATCAAGAACCATGTAAGACGGCACACCTTTGGGACAGGTATGTATGGGCATTTCCAGAAAGGGTTCACTGAAGAAGGAAGATCCTCCCCGAGTATAAGGAAGTTCCTTCCACCTGGCTGTCCTTGCTCTGGCTGCTGAGTGCATCTGTCCCATTGCTGCCATTTTGCTGATATCAGAACCCATCTGCTGCCTTTCAATGTAAACAGAAGTCTAGCAGCTGTTCAGGAATTCTTCTGGCCTTCAGTCCCAGATTTGGGCTGCTGAGGCACCCAGCATCAAAGATTGAGCAGCCATTATTGTGCTGCCAAGCCCATACTGTGCAAGCTAATCTAATAAATCTCCTATATAATGTATATTCCTTCTATCAGTGAGCTCCTCTAAAGAACACTGACTAATACAAACCTCAACACCCTCACTATGCCGGTTCAATCAATTCCATTATTCTAGACCTGAATCTTCCCTAATTTCCACATCCCACATCCAATCCACTAGTACAGCTATTCATTCTACCATGGACCAGTAATCAGAACCTAGTAATATTTTTTAAATTAAAGTTTTAAAATATTTTATTACTTATTTATTTGATAGAGATAAAGAGGCAGAGAGAGAGAGAGAGAGGGAAAGGGAGAGAGAGAAAGAGAGAGAATGGATGTGCCAGGGCATCCAGCCACTGCAAATGAATTCTAGTTGCATGTGCCACCTTGTGCATCTGGCTTTCGTGGGCCCTTGGGAATTGACCCTAGGTCCTTTGGCTTTGCAGGCCAGTGCCTTAACTGCTAAGCCATCTCTCCAGTCCAGAATCTGGTAATATTTTAACCATTGCCATTGTCACTATGTTGCTCCCAGCAGTGCTACCTTCTGTTTAATTGTCATACCTAACTGACTTCACCCCTGTCAGTCTTCCTAATATAGTGTACTTTCCCTGCAGCTACAGAGCAAGCACATCTACTGTTAACCTGAATTGATTTCATTTATGGCTACTGTGACAAAGTTCCGTGGAGTGAATGTCTTCAAACAACAGAACTGTGGCGTTACAAGGTTCTGGGAGCTATGCTTCTGAAATCTGTGTGTCAGCTCTGTGCTTTGCTCTCCGTGCAGTCATTAAGGAAGGATACTTCCATGCAACTTCCTAGTTGATGTTTACTAGCTGTCTATGGCATTCAATGCCTTGCCCTTACATCACTCCAGTCTCTGCCCCACCTTCACATGGCATTCTCTTGTCTATGTGTCCATGTCCAAATTCCCTTCGTATTCTAAGGATGGCAATTTTTAGACTAGAACCCACTTAGTCTACTATGACCTCATCTAAACGTAACTACCTCTGCAGTGACTTTCTTTGCAGGAAAGAGTGTTAGGAGTTGAACATATCATTTTGAGAAAATATAAATTACATATAATTATAATTACAACCAGTTTAGTTTATTTAGTTTACTTCACTTTACCTTGGTTTTGTTCTGCTTTGCTGTCATGTGTTTTTTGTTTTGTTTTGAGACAGAGTCTCACTGTGTATCCCCAGCAGACCACAAACTCACTATATAGTCCAGGTTGCCCTTAAACTTTTAATCATCTTGCATCAGCCTGCCAAATGCTGAAATCATCATGCTCAGATCATAACGCAACATTTAAAAACTTCTGATGTCTTTCTTAATCCCCACTGCTATGGCCTCGCACACTCCATGCTCCCTCTGAATCCACCCTGGATTGTTCACTGTTTCACTGTCATCCTGGTGTATTCTCTCCTCAGCACCTTTGTACTGGCTCTTTCCTCTGCCCGTTTCCCTCTTTTCTAGAGTCACCTCCTCTGCCACATCCATCTTCTTTATGATCAGCTCAGCAAGCCTTCCCTGGAAACTCTATTTAAAATTCCTAAGCTGCCCCATCATTCTAAAACACTCTACCTCACTTCTTGGAACTCTTTTACTCCTCTCTTTGAAAAAGCAACTGTTATCTTCATTATTTCATAGGAAACTAAAGTATTTTGCTCAAGATCAGAGTTGAGAAATAGAGCTTGTATAGTTGTACAGTTTCATAATCATTATTCTCTCTCTCTCTCTCTCTCTCTCCCTCTCTCTCTCTCTCTCTTTTTCTCTGCATATGTGTGTGCATGTTCACATGTATTTGGTCAGTCACAGGTGTGCTGGCCAGAGGTTGACGATGGGAATCTTCCTTGATCACTTTTCACCTTACTTACTAAGACAGGTCCTCTCACTTGAATCCAAAGCTCACTGAGTTGCCTAGTATAGTTACCAAGTTTGTTCCCTGTCTCTACCTTTCTAAACTCTGGGATTATAGATGGGCTGATAAACCACACATGACATTTACATGGGTGCTAGGTACCTGAACTCTGGCTCTTATGGTTTTACAGAAAGCATTTTTCAAATGAGCCTTCTCTCTAACTATTTTAATTATTACTTTATGTTGTTTAGTGATTGCTCACATGGCTAAGACATTAGTGATAATAAACAGATATCCTCACATTTTAAACTGTTCTTGGCCAACATTCATAAAAATCTAGTTTAAGTGAAATATTCAGGGTGGAAATTCTGAGCATGAAGACCTAAAGCAATACTTTCATATTTTGATTAGTAATCTAGAATGTCTTCTGAGCAATAAATAGTGAAGGGTTTATATTTTATTGCATTCTCAGCATATCTGTGAAACTGGGAGCAGGAGATTCTGAGTCCTACAAAACAATACAGACTTAGTTAAATGATCTATTTCGCCAAGTGGTACTACTTGTACAAATCAACCAGAAATAAGTGCTGATTGCAGCATTTCTAACGAAAGCCTTATACATTGGTATGAGGTCACATGAACACCCTTGTTGATTTGCATGAAGTCACATACATACACATAAACACATTTATTTTTATGACTGCTGTTACACCAAAAAATAGGGATCAACAAGCTGAAGAGGTTCCTAGGAATTACCCAAGGTATAATGACCTATTACACATATTAATATATTAATAATGTATGCTGGTCATGGTGGAAAGTGCTCTAGTTTGATTTACATAGCAACACTGGAGCAGAAATTTTATCTATAATTTCCAGAAGAAAAAGGACAGCATTCATGAAATTGGATGACCTGAGACAAAGTCAAGTGGACAGAAAGTCTGGATGTAAAGATACGACAACACAGTAGTACTTTACAAAGTTCAACCAGTATACTTACTAATATGTAGGGGAAAATATGCAAAGTCAAGAGTTTCCTGTTGCTGAGAAGTACACACTGCCCCCCTGAGAAGCATCTGTACATGTAACCAGACCTCAGGTTGAGTTTCTCTCATCTAAAATGCTAGACAGAAAAACAGTTTCAGATTCTGTGTTTGTTTCATATGTTGAAGTATTTACCTATGCATAATGAGGTATCTTGGGGATGAGAAGCAAGGTTAACTGTGAAATTCATGAATGTTTCAAATACACCTTATGCATATGAGCCTGACTGTAATTTTATACCATACTTTTAACATGCTTGTATTCTTACTGTGATCAGTAAACAGCCTGAAGTAAGATGTTTTACATATACTGTCAGGTAAGTATTCCAAAAGTTCTGGATTTTGGTGCATTTTGGATACTGAAATTAGACATATTCAATGTGTAGCTTCAGGCAAGAGTTTTAGGAGTATCAGGACAATCCTGTATTATGGACTCTTCAAATGAACATAAAAGGCTTTTGCTTTTCTCTTTTGGTATTTGATGCAAATCATAATCTTTCCATTATTTTGATAAAATTTTACCAATAAACCAGAAATATTTTCCAGGAAAAGAAGGACTATCTAGATGGAATGTAGGAACCCCTGACCTTTTGTTAAACCACATATGAAAGGCCCGTCCCTCTTCCCAGCATGTTTATCAGCTTCTGTGGCTACAACTGGCGGTACAGATAGCTAGGCTCAGCAGGTTTGTATTGGTTCTAACCAGCCTGAATGCACAGCACATATTACACCATATCTGTGTCCCAAATACCAGCAAGAGAATGTTGGTTTTAGACATTGTGTGTTTCATGTACTGACTATGTGTCACATAACTAAGAATCATACTTTTGGTATTGAAGAAATTAGTTAAAATGTGTTACTGAATCCTAGGGGTGGTGGTTCACGCCTTTAATCCCAGCATTTGGGAGGCAGAGGTAGGAAGATTACTGTGAGTTTGCGGCTACCCTGAGACTACATAGTGAATTCCAGGTCAGCCTGGAGTAGAGTGAAACCCTACCTTGAAAAAAAAAATGTAACTAGACTGAATTCTTCTGGGTACTGTTTCATAACATGGATTTACAAATAATTATTATTTTGCAGAAGAAAAAGAATTCATTTCATTCCTTAAAACCCATGGGTCAACTATCAGGTTTTCCTCAATAAATGTGAATTTGCTTAAGGTGAAGCCCTATCTTATTCCTCATTAAGAGGAATATCTTATTTCTCTTAATGAAAAAGTACAAACTAAAATCCAGTTTTGATTGAAAACTTAGTAAGTTTCAGTCACACCACAGTCTGGATACTATGTGTGTGTGTGTGTGTATGTGTGTGTATGACTTCATTTAACTTGCACACTAACCAAGAGACAGGTACCACTCTTCTTCTTCTTCATACTTTTTTCTCAATAAGAGTACCTTTATACCCAGACTTTCTGTCAATATGTATGTATGCATGTGTATGTATGGGACTTCATACAAATAAACAGAAGTGTTCATGTGGCATCATATTCTCTACAACTATTGATAAGATTAGCACTTAACAGGTTCTTAATGCAAAGACTTAAAGACTAAATGTAATTAGCTCTAAACCCTGCTCATATAAGCTACTCAGAATTTCTCTACATTCTCTGTAATTATCAAGAAAGAAAGCACAGACAAACAGAGATGACACAAGGGGTATGACTGGAGAGTTATTTCTAGGCTATAAAATGAAAAAAAAAAAAAAGATGTTACATTAGGTTGGACAGAATCATGTCCTTAAGATTGAAAAGTCCTTATGTCACAAAATTTATTTCATATCACTTATTTTCCTTAGAGTAAGGAAGCTAATTACTATTTTATTATATAAAAGTAGAGAGTAACAAATTTAACTAACTTGACTAAAGTCATACAATTTGGTGAGATGCATGGAGCCAGAAACCAGATCCCTATCTTTCCTATTTTATTCTTTTTCTTTTTTTCGAGGTAGGGTCTCACTCTAGCCCAGTCTGACCTGGAATTCACTATGGAGTCTCAGGGTGGCCTCGAACTCACAGTGATCCTCCTCCCAGTGCTGGGATTAAAGGCGTGTGCCACCACACTGGGCTCCTATTTTATTCTTAATCTAGAGTAAGAGAAGGATGACCACAGCATGTGGGAGGGAAGTAACTGATCTGCTTAGGTTTAATGCATATTTCATGCTTACTGTTGGTAGTTTGTGGGCAACTCTTGCTTGTAACTGATACAAGGGACTCCACCTCAAACTGGACAATACAGTATGACTGAAACTTGTTCTTATAGATTGCTTCTTATAGATAATTTCTCTGAAGTTATCCACAAAATATTGCCAGGATTTTTTTTAATTTAAAATAAATCCTGCTCCAATTTTTTGTTATATCCATGTGATAGTGAGAAAAAGCACAAAATAAAATCCAGTTTTGATTGATAGCTCAGTAAGTATCAGTCACAACACAGTCTGGGTATATTACATATATGACCTCATTTAATGTGCATACTACTCAAGAGATAGGCACCATTATTCCTCTCAACAGATGAGGAAACAAAGACTAAAGAGGAGGGCAAGTTGCCCCTCCCTGATCCAGCATTTGGTCAGATAATCTTGAGCACTCCATTCTTGTGCTTTTATATTCCTGTCAATTACATACTACTTTTCTGTTCAAGTCTTATTTTAAATCTCTGCCTTTTCCCTATAGAAAGACTTGTATCAATTTATGTGTATGCTCTTTCAATAAGTGACTTCTTCATTTATTTATTCAATACACATTCCTCAGAATGATACACATTTTAATAGATTCCAGGAATGCAAGGATTAAACATTGCTCCTTCTCTCAAAAAGCCTATAACATGGTGAGATAGATACATTGTGTTTGGCCTGGAGATATGATGTTTTGTTAGTAAGGAGACACTGATAAAAAAAGAGTTCCAGAGTAGGGTAAGAGGGACAAGTAAGGATTGAATATGTGATGTCATCTGAGTTGAATCTTCGAAGAAATATCAGATATTAATGAATGAAAGGTTTCTGGGAATACTTCAAGAAGAGGAAGAGAATATGAAAAAAGTACAGAAGCAATATATAATTATAGAATTGCTATATTTCACTTAACGATAAGTCTAGAAGTATTGCAGATACCATATCACAAAGACCTTGGTAGTTAAACTAAAGAGCATATTCTTACCTTGTTTGTAGAAGAAAGTCAAAGGAACTAAGTTGAGGTAAAACGTAATAGATTAGAATTTTAGGAAAATGTCTCTACATCAATAAGAATACTCTACTGAATGGTAGAGTTGGAGGAAATATGTATACTTCTCACATATTTGCAACAATGATGATGGATTCAAAATATATTAAGTACAACCAAGAAGATACAGTGAATTAGATGGAATGCTGAAAGATAGTAAATTACATGATACCTTCTATTTACATGATAAAAAAATACATAAACACAGTTTAATAGCTGTGGGGATTTTTTTGTAATTTTTTTTTTTTTATGAGAGAGAGAGAGAACTGATGTACCAGGGTTTCTAGCCACTGCAATCAAATGTACGTCACCTTGTGCACATGTGCAGCCTTGCACACTAGCATCACCTTGGGTAACACTCACAAAAGATAAATAAATAAATTAATTATTTAAAAATTAATTGTTTTAAAATACTTTTAAAAATTATGCTTTTATTTATTTATTTGAGAGAGAGAAAGAGAGAGAGAGAGAGAGAGAGGGAGGGAGAGAATGAGCATGCCAGGGCCTCCAGCCACTGAAAACGAACACTAGATGCATGTGACACCTTATGCATCTGGCTTACATGGATCCTGTAGAGTCGAACTGGGATCCTTCGGCCTTGCAGGCAAAGACCTTAACCGCTAAGCCATCTCTCCAGCCCCTAAAAATATTTTTCAATTTATATTTATTTATTTATGAACGAGAAAGTGAGAACAGGTGTGCCAGGGCCTCTAGCCATTGCAAACGAACTCCAGATGCATGTACCACCATGTGCATCTGTCTTAACATGAAATTTGCGGAATTGAACCTGAGTCTTTAGGATTCACAGGCAAGTGCATTAACTGCTAAGCAATCTTTCCAGCCCTTAAATACGTTTTTTGAAATAGGGTCTTGCTCTAGCAGGCTGAATAATTTTTTAATTAAGTAATTTACGTAGTTATTTTTGTGAGTGTTGGGACACCATATCAGAGCCTTTTGCTGCTGCAAACAAATGCCTGTCTGGCTTTACATGGATGGCTGAGGAACTGAACCTGTGTGTAGGTTTTGCAAGCAAATACCCTTAACTGTCATCTCCCCAGCACTGTGACAGTTGATTTTGACTTTAAACTGAAATAAAATGAGAAGTGTTTATGGGAAAGCACACTTTTGGGCCTATCTCTGAAGGTGTTTCCAGAAGGAATTACTTAAAGGGGGAAAGACTGTTCTTTTAATATTGGCAGGGCCATCCTATAGGCTTGCAATATAGATAGCATACAAATGAAAAAGGACAATCTAGATGTCTTCTCTCCTTCTGCTTTCTGGCTACCCTGAGGAAAGTTGCTTTGCTGTACCATAGCTTTCCCACTATGAAGGACTGAAAATATGAAATAAAGTAACCTGTTTATGTCAGGTGTCCTGTCATGCATTAAGAAAGCTTGCCCAAGAGACAAGAGAAAGATGAGAAGCTTGAGGTGGGGGGCGGGGTTGCACATTGTCATGTTGTGGGTTACAAAAGGATATAACTCTGGCCAAGTAATTTTTTTTTCAATATAAGCAGAAGCACTAGAATTTTAAAGGCTAAAAGCAGAAAGGCAGAAGAAGCAAGAGGACTGACTCAAGTTTGAAGCCAGACTAATTTATATAGTAAGTTCCAGGTCAGCCAAAGGGAACTAGTGAGACACTGTCAAAAAATAAATAATAAAAATATATAAAGAAGAAAATAAAAAAGAAAGGTAGATGAGCCGGGCGTGGTGATACACGCCTTTAATCCCAGCATTTAGGAGACAGAGGTAGGAGGATCGCTGTGAGTTCGAAGCCATCCTGAGACTACAGAGTGAATTCCAGGTCAGCCTGAGCTAGGGTAAGATCGTACCTCGAAAAAACAGAAGACAAGAAAACAAAATCAAGGAAAGGTAGATGAATGTACTGGCCCATAATTGAGGATTTGTGGAGCAAATGAGGGAGAACAGAGCTTCAGGTACTGACCATGAAAGAAGGCCAATAGAGAATGAAGTGGGCAATTAATTGTGAAACGAGGGCCTGTGAAGGGACTGGAGGGCTGTGAGAAATTAAAGTATGTGTACATAGTAGTGAAATGCTGAGAAGGCCTATGAGATAGAAGCTTTGTCTATACACTGGTACTATGTGCTTTGAGATCTCCAGAGTTGAAGAAATGATGGCAAGTTTTCTAGCAGGGAAAGTTTATGTTACCAAATATAATCTCGTTGGCTGAGAGCTGACAAAAGGTAGAGTGCTTTGGAAAGTAAGGAACGTGAAACCCGTGTGGTTATCTTTACATTCTACAACAGTATTCTAAAGAGTGATGTCTGTCTTCTATTGACAGGGGCAGTTTCTGTTCCTTCCTGCTATTTCATATAGAACCATTTAGTAATGACATCCTCTAGAAGTGCTGGGCAGATAAAAATCTATGAAATATGTTAATCAATAATGTAACTTGTTCTTTTCACTCACCATATGGGAAGCACAGTAGAGTATATCCTTTCCCAGACGGATTAGAGATTTTTATCTGCTTCATTTTTCTTTCCTGGAAGGGTCTTCTGACACATACTTTAAAGACATTATTCCTCAGTTGGTTTTTGGCCTATTCAAAGTCAAGTTCTTATATCCCTGAAGACAAATCATGTGAAAGACATGTTCATCTCCCGAGATGGTCTGTGGAGATTCGGAATGTGAGAACTTTGCCAAACAGTTGCTAACAGGCAAGCAGTTGAGATACTCTCATATTTTTAATATAAAGTGATTTTCTCTGAAATATCACATTTGGATGAATAACAATTCATTGAAAAGTCATATAATAATAGCTATTCGCTTTGAAAGCAAGTTCAAGGAAAATACAAAAACTTATGAAAAAGGAAGATAAATTATAAAATCAGAACTCCAGCAGTACCATAAGAAATATGAAACTAGTTCTTGTTCATATTGTACTTGAAAATTTTTGTAAAATTATTACAGTCATATCTGAAACAGAAGTAGGTAGCTATTGCAACTGAAAGACAACCAGCCCCATTCACTTTAAAGAAAAGAAAGCACATGTGTTTTAACTTACATATAGTTTTCAAATGTCTATAGTTCAGCCTACCTGGTTTAAATCATTACTTGCACATTTTAACAGATTATAAGCTACTAAAACATTATGAAAGCTTTGATATTAACTTTGACATAGTCATTAAGATGTTAGTTTTAAACTTTTACTAACATATATAATTGTATACATTCATTCGATTCAGTGCAATGTTTTCATATGTGATGACAGCACGTATCATATGTAACCATCCTTTTCCACCCTTCCAAGTCCCTAGTAATCATGATTCTGCTTTTAAATAGAATCGTAATTTCTCCTATCACTATACCACCTTTAGTTTCCACATAAGAGAGAGAACATGGTACTTGTCTTTCTTTGTCTAGCTCATTTCGCTTAAGTTGATGGCCTGCCTCCAGTTCCATTTATTTTCCTACAAATTATACACTTCAGCTTTTTTCTTTGTATCTCAGTAACCCTCCATTGTGTACACATGTGTGTGTGACTGAGTAACTCTCCATTGTGTGCATGCTCCCCAACAGACAGTGGGTAAAGAACATTTTCAACACATATACATGCTGTTTGTTGAGGAGCATGCAGGTTAATACCATCCATCCCTCAGCTGTCATGAATAGTGTTGAATATCAACATGGGTGCCTTTTCTTCATGCTGACTTGAGTCATTTCTCTGTGTCCTAGGACTGGAACAACGGGATCTTCTCATAGTTCCAATTTTACCATTCTGAGGAACTTCCATACTGCTCTTGACAGTATCTTAGTAATTTACATTCCCAACAATAGTGGATTATAGTTTCCTTATCTGCACATCTTTGCCAGCGTATATGTTATTTATTTTTTTGCTTGTTTGTGCAACAGTGGCTATTATAGTTAGGGTAAGAAGGAATCTCATAATGATTTGGATTTGCATTTTTCAAGTGAACATAGAATATATAGTATAGAACATTTTCCACAATTCATTTGTTTATTTACTTATCATTTATTTATTTTGAAATAGTGTTTTGCTTTGTATCCCAAGTTTGGATTCAAGCGCAAGATCCTCCGGCCTCTGCCTCTTGAGTGATGAGCTTGTAGCCCTGCATCACTACAGATAGGTCTCACATGTTGATTAATTGACATTTTTATTCTTTTTATATTCATAAATATTCATTTCATGTACTCATTCTAGTTTGATTTTTAATTAAGATCTATGAGTTCTTTATACATGCTATGTATTCTGTCAGATAAACAGCTTCAAATATTTTCTCTCATTCTACAAGTTACTTCTGCAATCTGTAGCTTCTTTTACTATGCAGAAACTTCTTAGTCTGATAAAATCCACTTTGTCTATTTCTATTTATGTTTCCTGAGTTTGGGGGGTGCTAGCCAGAAAGTTACAGTCTAGACCAATGTCTTCAAGTTTTTCTCTAATGGTATCCTTTAGGAGTTTCATTGAAATCTTTGATGCATCTTGATTTGATTTTTATACAGAGTATATACAGAGGTCAAATTTCAGTTTTCTACATGTGGATATACAGTTTCCCCAGCACCACTTGTTAAAGAGACTGTCCTTTCTATAACATATGCTTTTGGGCACTATTATCGAAAATCAGATAGCTATAGAAGCATGGATTCATTTCTGTGTTCTCTGCTCTGTCTCATTGGTCTATCTGTCTATTTTTAGGCCAGTATGATACTGTTTTGATTACTATGTCTCTGTAGTATGTCTTAAAATCAGAGGTTGTAATGTCTCTGGCTTTTCTCTTTTGGCTTGAAATTGTTTTAGCTATCCAAGGTCTTGTCTGCTTCCATATGTATTTTAGGACATTTTTGGTTTTTGTTTTGTGAAAAATGTTAAAAGGGCATTTTAATAGGAATTGCATTGAGTCAATAATCACTTTGATTAATTATGGACATTTTAAAATTGTCAACTTCTCCAGTTCATGGATATAGGTTGTCATTCCATGTCTTCTCTAATTGCTTTCTTCAGTGTTTTATAACAATCGTTGCAGAAGTCTTATGCTTTAACAGTTAAGTTTATTCCCCTGTATTTTCTTACTTTTTGTAGCTATTTGAATGAGATTTCTTTCATTATTTCTTTATCTGGTTTATTGGTTTGTAGAAAAGCCATGATTTTTTAGATGTTGTATTCTGCAAGTTTACAGAATTTATTCATCAGTTATAATAGTTTTTTGATTAGTTTTATGTTTTTCTATATATACAATCAATTTTTATTTTACTTGTAATTTTCTTTGGACTAATCACTTTGCTAACTTCTAGTACTTCATTGCAAAAGCACTGTGAGAGAGGACACTCTTAACATTCCTGATCTTATTACATTCAAGTACTAGCCTTATGTACCTAATTTATTTAAGGATTTTATTATGTAGGAATGTTTAATTTTATCAAATGTTTTCTCTGTGTATTATCTCTGTATGAGAGAGAGAGAGATAGTGCGTGCGTGTGTGTGTGTGTGTGTGTGTGTGTGTGTGTGTGTGTAGAATAGGTGTGTAATATATGTGAAGTGTGGTGTAAGTATATGCTTGGTGCAGAAGCACACACCTCATGTATGGGTGGGGGCAGAGGACAACTTTGGATGTCCTCTTACCAGTCATCCACATAATAACTTAAGACAGGGTCTCATCCTTGGTCTGGATCTAATGTCTGTCAGCAAGCCCCCACGAGTCTCTGCTGCCCCTCTCTCCCATGGAGCAGATTACAGATGTGCTCATGTCCAGCTTTTTGCATAAGTTCTGAAGGGTCACACTTGGTGGTCTCCAGCCCAAGAGACCCTCATATTCAAGAGGCAAGAACTCTTCACCATTGGGCGAGCACCCCAGTTCATGTGTATAATCTCATTGATATGCAATTGAATTTGATTCATTAGTATTGTTGAGGAATATTTTTGCAAGTATGTTCAGCAGGGATGTTGGTCTGCAGTTTTCTCTGTGTGTGTCCTTGCCAGTTTTTGGTGTAGTTATTCCTGCCTCATAAAATGAGTTTGAGAGTACTCCTCCCTTTTTAGTTCTTCAGAACAGTTTGAACCATTGGAGTTAGTTCTTCAAATGTTTGATAAAATCAACAACCTGGTCCTGGTCTTTTCTTTTCTTCAAGAAGTTTCATTACTGATTCAGTGTCAATTACTTGTTATTTGTAAATTCTGGTTTCCTCCCTCATTTACTCATAGTAAGGCAATCAGACTATAAAAACATCTGCACAGTAGTTTAAAAAGCAATACCCATCCCACCAACATGACTCTCACATAAAACTTGGATATCACTCTGATAAAGTTCTGAACATGACTCAATCTGTGCAAATAATTTCTGTTGATGAGGCATTCAGAGACTGCCACCCCAATGCAGGGCCCCTAGTTAGTGAAATGTCACCAGCAACTGTAGCAACCATTGTTTTCAAAAATAGAGATTGCATATCTCTCACCTTCTCAAGACTTTATCTAACCCATTTCTAGACCCTTTCTCCTATTGGGTGTGTGTATGCTTAATATTCTTTTGATTCAATTTTCATTAGGTCATATATTTGCAGTATATTGTCCATTTCTTCTGCAGTTTTCAATTTGTTAACATATAGATTTTCAAATTTCTGACAATGTTCCATATTTCTGAGGTCTAAATTGTCATGTTGGTTTTCTCTCTAATTTGATTTATTTGGATTTTATTTCTTTGTCAGTCTAGCAATGTTTTGTTAACTTTTGCAATAAACCAGCTGTTTATTTTTATGGGTTCTTTGTATTCTTCAAACTGATTCACTTATTTCTTATCTATTTCTTCTTGCCGTATTTATGATGTTTTTCACTTTTCTAAGCCCTTGAGATGAACCATTCAGCTTTTTACTTGAAATCTTTTCATTTAAAAAAAATTTGTTTATTTTTATTTATTTATTTGAGAGTGACATACAGAGAGAGAAAGAGGCAGATAGAGAAAATGGGGCATGCCAGGCACTGCAAACGAACTCCAGACGCATGCGCCCCCTTGTGCATCTGCCTAACATGGGTCCTGGGGAATTGAGCCTTGAACCGGGGTCCTTAGGCTTCACAGGCAAGCACTTAACCACTAAGCCATCTTTCCAGTCCAACATTTTCAGTTTTTAAGTGTAGGAACTTGTTGCTATCAATATCCCCCTTGGTATTTATTTTTGCTACATGACACAGATTTTATATGATGTGTTTCCACTTTTATTTATTACAATAAATAAACTTCTTTAGAAGTACCCACTCTTCATTCCAATGTATGTTTTATTAGTCTCCATGTGCTTATATAATTTCTAAAGTTTGTCTTGCAGTTGACACAGAGGCTCATTCCAAAGTGATCAAAAAAGGTTTTGGGTATGCTTTCAATGTTTTTGAAATGTTTTGCAGTGTATTCTAGGGAGTTTCATGTGCTAAGGAAAAGAATATGTATTCTGAATCTGTTGGATGGAATGTTTTGTCAATCTGTAAATTCCATCTGACCTATAGTACAGTTTTACTTTCATTTTTGTTGCTTTATATCTGGATGCTTTGTCCATTGAAGAGAAAAGGGCACTGAAACACCCCATTGTTATTGTGTTGAAGCTTCTCTCTTCCTTTAGGTATACTAGTGCTTGTTGCATAAATTTGGGTGCTGTGACATTAGGTGAATAATATTTATAATCACTATGTTTTCTTGAATTAATTTATTTGTAATTATGTAATGACCTTCTTTGTCTCTTCTTATACATTTTATTAGATGCAGTTTTAGGTACTTCTGCCAGTTTTAGAAGTCCATGCGTTTAGAGCAGAATTTTCTATACTTTCAGTCTGTATGTATTTTTATTGGTGAGACTAGATTTTTTTTTTTTCGAGGTAGGGTCTCATTCTAGCCCAGGCTGATCTGGAATTCACTCTGTAGTCTTAGGGTGGCCTCGAACTCATGGCAATCCTCCTACCTCTGCCTCCCGAGTGCTGGGATTAAAAGTGTGCACACCACGCTCGGCAAGACTAGATTTTTTTTGAAATAAGCACATTGCTGAGAATTTTTAGATCTTTTCAGTCAGTATTCATCATTGAATTGGAAATTTTTATCCATTTATCTTTGAGCTTGTTACTGAAATTGTAGACTTGTACCTATGGTTTTGTTTTCTTCTAGTTGTTTTGGAAATTTTCTTTTATTCCTCTCATCATTGTTACTGTGTAGTGTACTGTAGTAATAATGTTTGCTTTTTATGTTTTTCTTTTATATCATATTCTTCTAGTATATGCTTTCATGATGGTAGTTCTCTTTATTTCACTTCTTATCTGGTGCTCATGAACTAATTCTCTAGGTCTTTTTTGTTGTTGTTGTTGTTACTTTGCCAGATCTTTATTTCTCCTATATTTCAGAAGCATAGCCTTGGTGCATATAGTAATCATCATTGGCAATTGATTCCTTTAGAACTTGAAAACTACCATTCCATTTACTCCTGTCCTATACAGTTTCTGCTGATAATGTTGTTCCTAGTAATAGTAGGATTGTCTTTTCTATTTGCTATTTTATGTTGCTATGAGCAAATATCAGACCAGAAGCAACTTAAGGAAGGAAAGACTTTAATCTAGCTTATAATTCCAGGGGATTATTTTCCATTTTGGTGGGGAAAGGTCAGTTTGTCACACTGCGGTCAGGAAGGAAAGGATCAAGAGCAGGCAAGACTGGGCTTCAACACCTCAAGGCCCACCCCTCAGTGACCCACCTCCTCTACCAAGACCCCAACTCTTAAAGTTCCACAACCTCCCCAAAGAGTGCCACCAACTGGAGAATAAATTCTAAAATACATGAGCCTGTGGGGGACATTTTACATTCAGGCCACATCATTCTGCCCCTGGGACCCTGTAGGCTCATGGTCATCTCATGACACAGATACGTTCATTGTATCCAACTTTAAAGGTCTCCATAGTATTTAATAGTCCCCACACTTAAAAAGCCCAAAGTCTGTTGTAAAACTCAAGACAAAGGCTTCACTTTGACTCTCTATGTAATCAAAAAGTATATTTTATGCTACCCATGCTTAGAGTAAACATAATGTAATACACCACATAAATAAACTTAAACACAAGAACCACATGATCATTTAAACACATGCAGAGAAGGCTTTGACAAAATGCAACATCACTTCACAATCAAAACACTGGAGAGACTAGGCTTGGAGGGTTCATATCTCAACATAATAATGGCTCTATACAAAGCACCTAAAGCCCAAATAATACTTAATGGGAGAGACTCATGGTGTTCTCACTGAGATCAGAAATAAGACAGGAGTGCCTATTCTCACCACTGCTCTTCAACATAGTACTAGAAGTCCTGGCCCAAGAAATAGGACAGGAGAAAGATAAAATGGATACAAATTGGAAAGGAAGAAGTCAATCTAGCCCTATTTGCAAATGATATAATCCAATACATAAGTGACCCGAAAGACTCCACCATAAAACTCTGAAAGGTGATAAATTCCTCCATTTGGAAAGGGAGGAATGAGGGCATAACAAGGAAAGACCAAAACAAAGCAAGACCGAAGACCATCAGGGTAACATCAAGTTCTTCAGTTCCACGTCCAATATCTGGGACTTGTGATGAAATCATCTGCACTCCAAAAAGCTTAGATAACTTCATCTGGGCCAGCTCTGCACTGCACCTATATGTTTTCTAGGCAGGTGCCCCATGCTTCTTTGATCTCTAGCATCTTAGGGTCTATATTACAATTTAGGGTTCACTTTTATAGTGTCACGCAGTGGTCTATCAGGGCCCCCTTAAAGGAACTACAACCCTTCCATACATTGCTTGGACTTAGTAACTAGCTGGGCAAATTCTCCATGCCCCCCTTAACCTTGCATTTAATATACCTGCAAAACAAGTACCACACAGAAGATGCTGCTAAATTCTGTTACTAGCTTGGAATAAAGTCTGCCCTCTTGGGCCTCAGTGTGGTGACCTCTTTATCCTTTGGTTGCTGAATGTGAACCAGCTGCAGCTGTTTGGGGTCAGGGAACCCCTTCTGTGGCATTTTCCCTTCAGATTTATTGCAAAGGCTTCCATTTCCTTGAGATAGAGACTTCCATGAGTACAGTCTTACCTCAGGACAGCTTTCCTGTTGTTTCAGTGCAGAGCAATATACTTCTCTTTAATGGTGCATCTGAGCCAGTCCAGTCATAGTGGCACAGGTCTTTAATCTCAGCACTGGGGTAGCTGAGAAAGGATGGCTGTTATGATTTTGATGCCAGTATGGGCATCTTGAGGTAGAGTAAGACCATGCCTCAAAATAAATAAAATAAAATCTGGGCAGAAAAGATTGCCCAGTGTAGGCCTCTTCCTGCAAATCTACAGAGCCCACATAAATAGCTGGAGACACAATGCCTGTAAGGCTGCCCCAAGTCCTGTAAAAGGATTCAAAACCAGAGAATCATCCAGGTTCTGAAGAAATAGCAAGCTCTGGATAAATAAGAGACTCTGGCTCCAAACAAAAATAGGGGAGGTGTGATGGAGGAGGAAATCCAACATTCTGCTCCAGTTTCTGAAGGGGAGGGCTGCCTAACTCTCTGGGTCAAGTGCATGAGGCACTATAAGGGTTCATAACGGTGCATGTATCACACACCATAACCCCCCCCCCACACACACACACACCATACCACACTACATATAACAAGCAGAATGCAAACAATTTCCCTGAAAGAATATTGTATGTACTACAAAGCTCCTCCATCTGCTATAGGTCCCACAATCTTCCCACAGAGTGCCATCATCTGGAGACCAAGTGTTCAAACATATATCCCTAAAGAAGGGGGCATTTTGCATTCAATCCATTACACATGTGCTTTTTTTTTTTTTTTTCTGTTGCAGATTGTAAAATTCATCTTGGCTTTTTGACATCTTGGCTATTAGGTTCCATCATGAAGATTTTTTTTTTCTCACCATGTCTCTTTGGGTTCCATATACTTGCTTCCTAAGGATGTTCCTGTCTTTCCAACAATTAGAGAACATTTCTGCTGTTTTTTCATTGGATAGACAATTTTCATTGCCTTTTTTTCTGGACTTTTTCTTCATTTTCTCACCTTCAGATATTCCAGTGATATAGATGTTCATTGAATAATGTCCTAAACATCTGGAATTCTTTTTGTGGGGTGCTCATTATTTTTCATGTGGTTCCTCACACTAATCTAGGCTGATCTGGGTAATTTACTCTGTAATCCCAGGCAGGTCTCAAACTCATACCTCACCCTCGTCCTGAGTGCTGGCATTATAGGCCTGAGCTACCATACCCAGTTTGATTTTTTTTTTCCTGTTTGAATGACGTATTTCACAGGATATTTTGAATCTCACTTTTTCTTTCTTCCAACTGACCTATTCTACTATTAAGTCTTTCAGCTCTTTGTTTTGGTGTCATTAAGCTCTTCATTCCCAAGACATTGTTTGGTTCTTTTTCAAAATCTTTTTTGATGAGTTTCTCTTTTGTTTCTTACGTTTCCTATCTAATTTAATTTAATTGTTCATCTCTATTTTGTTAGAGCTCATTGAGCCTTACAAAAATAATCTTTCCTTTGAATTCCTAGCAAGAATTTAAGCCATTTCACTTTTCTTGGAATCTGGTTTTACAGAGATGATCCTTTGGAAGTGTCATATTATCTTACATATTTCTTGTGTTATCATTGAGATTGGTGTATGTGCTTGATCAAATCCCTCTATCACTTAGTAGGTACTCTTCTCCTGAAGATGAGTTTTGTGACAGCAATTTGTTATAAAATGTTGGCTTCATTTATAACGGGGCACCATAATGCAGTTTCCCTAGATATTCTTTGGCTGGGGGTAGTGAATCTGGGCATTATATGCACCATATAAATTTGGAGAGAACCATTGGCTCTCTGGGTCCTATAAGAGTGAGGACACCCATGGTTCAGACAGTAATAGTGTAGACAAGAGAGTATGTCGGGTTTGCACTGTGCGTTTATTTTCATAATGCAAGTGCTGTCTATTCCAGGTGACAGGGGTGTCTTTAGGCTCTGTTCAAGTTAACTTTGCTACTTGTAAGGTTTTCTTGTACCTTCTTCACAAGTGGTGTTGATAGGGAGGAATCTTTAAGCACTTGTTTTTCAGATAGTATGATGGGCCTAGGAATGTCACAGACAGTGGGGATGACAGGAGCCATAGTCTAACTAGTCCAGCTAGTCTGTGATGCTCACACCCAGTCCTGTTATGGTGAGAGAGCCTGAACAGAGGTAGAACTGGAAATCACAAAAGTTTTGAAGCAGCAGGATTGATTATATTCTCCTCCACTGTTACTGCCTTCTCAACAGTGGCACCCCATGATTCCTTCCATAGTCATGTGTATGTGGGGCCAGGGTAACAGCTGTAGCAATTGCCTTCTCATTGCTGGTTAAAAAAAATAAAAAGCCTGACTAGAAGCAGCTCACAGAAGAAAAAGGTTAATTTTGGCTTTCAAGTTCAAGTGGAAGTTTCTTTATGGTGGAGAAAGCATAGGACTAGCAGGAAGCTGGTTCATATTATCACGCATCAGCAGGGAGCAAGTAGAGAGAGGAAGCTGGGCCAGCACTGACTAGGGGGCTGGATAATAAAAACCCAAGGTGCACTCCAGCAATGCACCTGCTACTGCAAGGCTCCACCTCCCCAAGGCTCCACAGCTGAATCACAAACACACCAGGCTATGGGGGACATTTTATATTCAAATCATTACAATGCTGAAGTCTTTTCTCCCTAAATGCTTAGATATAGTGCCTAATAGAAAGTGAGTAGGAAGTGGTAGCAGCCAGAACCTGGCAAAATTCTTCTTCACATGACCCTTGGCCATATGCATCCAGGTGCTGAATGATGGCTAGGACTTCCTACTTCCTAACTTTCTGCTGGAATATTCACAGAGCAGGTGAGGAGAAATCATTTATTTTTCATCTCATGATGATGAGATGATGGCAGATAAGGACTTGTATACTGCCTTTGAGTCTCATTCCTCTTTTTTTTTCCTATTCTACTTTCCTCACTTGCGAAATGAATTTGTGCAAGTATTTGACATCAGAATTAAATGTAAATGCAGCATGTCCTATGCTAAGGCCCTACGTGATAACATATAAAATAAATTTGGTAGTAATTTTGTTTGTGTCACTTCCTAGAGAACCAACTTAGCATAATGGTAATCCTCTTGGGTCACCAAAACATTCAGGATGGCCATTTAAGACTATTTCAAAGACGGAAGTTATTCCCTTTCTAATACTTGGGGATGACATCATACTTTTTGTTCATATTACTGGACTCATAAGATTTATTACTTTTTAAAATTTTTTATTTGTTTATTTATTTATTTGACAGAGAAAGAGGGAGAGAGAGAGAGAGAATTGGCATGCTAGGGCCTCCAGTCACTGCAAACAAACTCCAGACATGTGCACCCCCTTGTACATCTGACTCACGTGGGTCCTGGGGAATTGAACCTCAGTCTTTTGGTTTTGAAGGCAAACACTTTAACTGCCAGGTCATCCCACCAGCCCTAAAACATTTTTAAATGAATAAAATGATCATTTCAAACTTCATGAATAACCTTTTAAGACTGTGAACTTTCTCAAGCCTGACATTGGTCAGAAGAAAATGACACAACCTTTCTATATAATGTTGTATCTATAAAGTGGTAAAAAACTAAAGCTAGCACCCATAGTACAAGATTTATTCAGCATGGGATGCACCCTTCACATTTTGTCTGTGAGCATCACTAAGTGGCTAAAACACACTGTTAGCTGGGTTGGAGTAGAAGTATGAGGGATGGAGCATGGATATAGCACCTTAGTGCTTGTATGATTTAAATTGTACCATAAGCTTTTTGAGGCTCTTATTAATTTCAAATGTAATAGTCCTAATAGATTGAAGTCAGATGTTGAGGCAAAATTTAAATTTGGTGGACAGTGAATACAATTATATAAATGTCAATCCTATTGGCCTCTGGAAAGGTTTCTTTCTTAGGAAAGAAATGGCAGTTTTGTAGAAGACCTGACTCTCTGCCATTGTATTTTCATTGGGTTGGATTATTTTTTGCTGGGCCCTTATCCTTGACTCTTCATGTGTTATTAACTCTATGTATATGGACCCACTACCTCTACTCTGGAGGAACCTAAAATATAATCAATTTATCTAAAAGAAGAAAATGTTATGGTTTCAATCAGTTATGAACCTATAGGTTTGTGAAAACATTTTCCAAATCTTATATCAGTTTTTTAAAATATTTATTTATTTATCTGAGAGAGAGAAAAAACTGGGACTGCCAGGGCCTCCAGCTACTGCAAATGAACTCTAGATCCATGCACCACCTTGTGCATCTGGCTTTGTGTGGGTCCTGGAGAATTGAAACTGGGGCCTTTAGCTTTGCTAGCAAGTACCTTAATTGCTAAGCCATCTCTCCAGCCCCTCAGTTTATTCTAAACAAGTGGTCAGTTTGGACCAGTATTCTACCCAAGGAAGAGATAGGATGTTCCCACACTAAGGGATTGTCATATACTCTGTCATGCCTTGGAAAATTCAGAGATGCTGCAGAATACTGGAAACTTACTGATAGCTACAGAACCTTTGACTTTATGGAACAGAGACTGATCATGCATGAATTCACCCTGGATACACTGTTATGAATGGACAACTGGGTATCACATTAAAAGTATGTAAAATGGGGAGGGAGCTTTGACACCTTTTCATTTGCTTTTTCCATAGTGGTTGAATGCATTTCTTTCAAAGGAAGAATTATGACCCCAACACTGCACTTGGGTAGAGAAATTTTCTTCTTTATTCCATCTTAATGCTCATCAGGCTTGAACCGATTGTAGTTACCTTCTTCTTGCTGAAACAAAACACCTGATTAAAAGCAGCTGATGGAGACAAGACTTGGTTTCTGGCTTATAGCCTTGAGGAGAAGCTCCATATTGGCAGGGGAAAACGTGGCATGAACAGTGGCTGAACATCACCTTTGCCAAAGCAGATGGAAACAGCAGCAGGAGAGTGAATCACACTGTAGCAAAGGGGTGCTAGCTATAGCACCCCTAAGCCTATCCCCAACAACATACCTCCTCCATCAAGGCTCCTCCTCACAAATTACCAATAGCTGGAAACCAGGTATTCAGAATACATGAGTTTATGGGGGTCATCTGATTCTAACCACCACACTGATCATTACTTTTGAGCTCCTAAAACTACCTGACATATCACAGACAATGACCCTGACAGGTACCCAGTTGAGAAAGCAAAATAAAAAGTATACTGTTGCCAGGTAACTCTTAGCCCCCCAACCCCTAAAAGAGTAAGTCAAAGTCAAATTTTAAGTCAAAATAATCTCTTTTGAGAGGTAACAACTGTCACATATATCTCTAGATAGATACTTTCTAACTAATTTATATATGAGTTGGTTATCAGGTTTTTAGCTCCTGTAGGCCATTGCCATGCATTATCTGAAACTGAAGGTAGATATAATGTATTGGGGTAATTATGCTTCATAGAGTTGGAATTTAGAACCTTGGACTTTTGGGACTTAATGTGAAAGTTTAAATGCACCTATAACTTACTCTGAATAAAACTTTGTGCTTTCTATAGGTAGACTACCTTAATATTGAAATCAGTGAAGCAACAGTTATCTTTATATTAATTACTTTCAGCTTCCTATGACACATTTATTTAATCAATATATGCATTTTAAGCTATGATCTTAAACATTTTCCCAAGGAGTACAATTAAACAATAAGAATATCAGCTACATAACTATATACCTTAGACTTTTGAGCTGAAAGAGGCTTGTAGAGGTTCCCTCACAATTTTCTTTTTTATTTATTTTTTATTTTTCTAATTAACAACTTCCATGGTTGTAAACAATATCCCATGGTAATTACCTCTCTCCCTCCACTTTAATTTTAGTTAAAAGCTAAGATCCATCATAGTTAGGCAACTCTGTAGCAGAGTAAAACTTTGCAACTTCTGAGTTTCTATTTAACAGTTTCCCACTATTCCATGACGCCTGTTGGGTCGGGGCCTCTAGCTTTTTACAGCAGTGGACCCTGTTCTCATGCTGTGACCAGAAGGCAATCTAGCATTCACCATTTTGCTAGAACACTGGAAAACTTGGAAGTAGTGTTTCCTTTTTTTTTACCCTGACCCTTTCACAAACCTAAAAATTTTCAAAACAAAATTCTTGCTTGATCTAATCCAAAGAAACATAAAAGCCTACAGATGGATTTTACAAGGCAGAATACTGGTGAAAAACATCTTCTAATATTGTTAAGTTACATGCACACCCAGGGATTTAGAGTCGCATTTCCATAGACATTAAGAATCTGAGAATTATTCTAAGTACTAGTAGCTGGCAAGAGAAAACAGAGAGAATACAAAATTAAAGGGATTACATACATCCAAGAGGCTATTATGAAAAGGAGACTCCTCTCATTCCCTGATAAAGACTTCCAAAGTGGACCTCAGCCAAGAAGAATTTTTTTCTCCACCCCTATCAAAGATAGTGTGCCTAATTTTAAAAGTCTAGTGGTGCTGGACACTTTCTGGATGCATCTGTGCTATATAGATGGACTCTCTCGGCCAGAGAATCAAGTCTGGTTTTATTCAATTGTACTTTGCTCTGTGCTTTCTTTTTATGTACTCTTTAAAGGGTTATTTTAGTCATAGTTCTTGCTGAACAAAAGATATCTCTCTTTTATCATTTGGAAATATTGAAGGAATGTTTCTTCTCTTACTGTCTTTCAAAGCATTTATAGCCATTATATAATGAGGAGAGCAATTCCACAGGGACAGGCTACAATAAACATGTTCAGGTTAAAGATACATGTACGTACTTTATATTTGATGTATTTTGTGCAATATCTGAAAAGGCCTGAGTAAATTTATGATGTTTTATTATAACCTATGTGGTTTTTATAGTCTCCAGGGGAAATATATTCTAACTTTTGCTTCTTTACATCAGATGTATATTGAAAAAAGAAAAGAAAAGAAAAAATAGCTTGCATCTTAAATGTACTCAGCCAGACTGAAAGTCTAAGTATTTAGCAATGTTTTAAAGTATAGTTTTGCACCTGAAAAAATGCATTTGTCTGCATGTCCTGCCTTGATATCAGAAGTCAGCAGAAATACTGTCCTAAGGTGAAATAAGTATGTGGCTTGGAAATGCAGCCTGTCATGTTCTGGAGTTTGGGGATAGTGGTGATGCACGGGAATGCTGCCATGTGTCACTGTCACACAGTGCCCAAATGAGCTCAGCCTGGAGAGGTGGAGATGGTGGCTCCAAGTGTGGGGAAGGAAGTTATAAAGAACCTTGGAGGGAAAGTCTCTGCTGGCCCACGAATTAGATGTTTCATGAAGATTAAGAGAACTGCGTCTGGCCAAATGATGTGGGTCTGAACCCCAGCTCTACAAGTGTGAAAGTCATGTCCATTTAAACAAGTATTTAGCCTTCTAAAATTTTTAATATTTTAAAATTTTTAATATTTATTTATTTATTTGAGAGTGACAGACAGAGAAAGAGGGAGAGAGAGAGAGAGAGAGAAAATGGGTGTGCGAGGGCTTCCAGCCACTGCAAACGAACTCCAGATGTGTGCACCCCCTTGTGCATCTGGCTAACATGGGTCCTGGGGAATCAAGCCTCCAACTGCGATCCTTAGGCTTCACAGGAAAGCGCTTAACTGCTAAGCCATCGAGACAGTCCAAACCATCTAAAATCTTAACAGTATCATATGTACAATAGGAAAATAATAGGAGCTACCAAGACTTGTTGAGTTTATGACATAAGGTAATGAACATAAAGTTGTTAGTTAAAGATCTATCCGTGGATTGGTGGTCACTACTGCTGGCTCTGGCCTGAGAATGGCTGATACCAAGTTAAGTCTGCCACTTACTGTTTGTAAAATTAGTCTGTTTTGTTTTTCTCTTTCCCCTTTCCTTCCTTCCTTCCTTGCTTGCTTGCTTGCTTTTTGAAATAGAATCTCACATAGCTCATTCTGTCTTCAAACTCATTAAATAGCCAAGGATGACCTTGAACTTCTGGTCCACCCATCTCTACCTACTAAGTGCTGGGATAACAGGTATGCACCAACATGCCAGGCTTTAAAATTATACTCTTTTAGCTTATTTTCTTTTTTGGAAATATGGAGATGATAAGCAATAGTAGCATTGTCACACAGGGTATATTGGTTAATTCTATAAAGCATTTAGAGGTGTACCTAACATGCTTAATGTTCAAAAATATTGTCATATGATACTAATAATAAAATTTAATATCATTATTAGTAATAAAATTAATATTATTGTTATTAGTGGTTCTAAAAATTATACTTAGAAAACATCAAAGGCTAAAGAAATAGTGTTAACTTTGCATTGTTTGCCTAGCTTGCTTTCATAATAAAAAGCAGAGAATAACCTTCCTCCTTTACTCTTCTTTTCTTTCATCTCATCTAAAACCATTTGGCTCCCAGAGGAAGTATGTGCTTGCACTGGCTTTGGTGATTGGTGCATGAGGAGGGGTACACTTTAGACTCACATCCCAGCCCTCCTGTTTAGCAGTATCTCCACAAGGTGCTTTGTATTGCCCTGCAAGCTGTGGAACCAAATTGTTGCAGGCACAGGCATTTTCTCCAGGGGTGTTACAAAAGGCTCTTTATGCCTAGACTGCTTTTAAGAGCTCCTGCTTAGACTTCCATCTTTATTCATGAGAACCACAGATGTGGTCTCCATGCTGGGGAGCAGTCATCTGTGGCTCAGCACTTGACAAAGGTGATTTTCACTAGATGAATCTTAGTGAATATTACAGCTAACAACACAATTGCCTATAAGTGAAGTAGGTTTGAGGTATAGGCACATGTACCAATTGTGAGAAGAGACAATGCTGCACTGTGTATTATCAGTTCAATAAAGCATATGCTTGCTGTCAACATATTTAATTCTTTAAAAACACATATGGTTGATGATATGGTTCTTTCTGTTCTGGTGAATTAAGCTTTGAACTCACACATTCAGTTGTATCAACTTAAGGAGCATCTTGCACAAATGTTAGCTTTGCCCACTCATCATCCAAGGGCCGTTGGTAAAAACAATCCTGGCTACCTATGTCTGTCACTGTATATTGCTGCATATATAAGTGCACATGTGCTCACACATGGACATGGATGGAGGAATTAACATTGATTGAACAAGGAGGAAAGAAGAGGAGCAGAGAGTGATGTGGAATTAGGGTTCAGTAGCAAGCAATTTCTTAAATAAAAAAAATTAAACCATTTACTTTTACATAAAATATAACCTAATTTTCAGAGAAAAAAAATCAATGGCCTTGTAAAATTGAGTGTCTGCAAACTTTTTCCTAGTTTTCTCAGTATCAAACCTTATCCCTCATCCAATTGTAACTATTATTTAGCCAAAGGAGGAGAATTGTTTTTTTTATATATTTAATTTACTGCATGATTTTTCAGGCTAACAATGCAGGTAAAAGGCTCTTTAACTGAACAATCAGATGGCAAAAGAATCACTTTGGTCATTTACTGTGTGAAGTGAGCATTCTGTGATGATAAAATAAGTAATTCCATATGCACATGAACTGTTAGTATTGGATTCCTGTTTCTCTTCTAATGTCCTTGGTCTTTTGTCTTTTGAATCAATTAGGTCAATCTCAGGGGGATTTAAAAAAAAAGAAAAAAGAAAAACTGATTGTAGTTTAAGCCAGAACACTCCAATACTGTCCATTCAACATATGGTGTTTATAGATCTTGCAAACAGAATCAAGAGGAATGCTTCAGATTAGAAGGGTTCTGCACACAGGGATGGTTTTAATTTGTTAGCATTTTAAGTCTTTGGTCCTGGAGTAGTTCTTATTAGTCAATAAAATGGTTAGTGAAATGAGGGTAAAATATAATAATTCTGTTCCTTAAATAAGATTTGTGTACCTCCATTGGTATGCAAATATGCTGCTTTGAACTTTTTGTTTTTACTTCCTTTTTAGTGGCTAGGAGCATTAACCAAGAATAGCAGGCTTCTCTGGTAATTATCAACCTTTTCTAAGATACAGTGTGAGAAGTTGGTCTAGTGGGAAAATCTCTGCTCTGAACCAGAGTGGAATGTCTGGCCTTTGACTGCATAAGAAAGTCCACTCTGTCTCAGCCCTTTTGGCCCAGACAGCCCAGCACAGATGGCTGGAGCGATTCTGCCTGAGCCAGCCGGTGAGAACAGGCAGGCAGACATCTGCAGGTGAAGGCCAGGAGGGAATCACGGCTGGAAGGTCGTTGAAAGTCAATGCACAGAAAGGCTGTTTCCCCAGCAGCAGAAATTAGCCTGTTAGACCTCTGCAGGCCCACATAGGCAGTGGGCCAAGAGCACTGGCCCACATCCTTCGGCTGTCCTAGGAAGTCAGTCTCTAGAAACCCACACCTGAATCTCGTCTGACTCTAAGATTATAACAGCTTTCCCATAATGTTCTGAGCACCATATAGCCCTAGGAATAAGTTTGTTAATCACATTAAAACCACATGTTTTTCTTGTTAAGTTTTAAACCCAATACCTAAGAATATATTCAGGACCAAGTAAGTATTGGTACCTCCCTATAACAGTTCCCACAGAGGGCAGGCTCAGACAGGAAGAGCAATCCTTGAGGGGAAAGCTTGGGTTTGTGGGAAAGGTGGACATGGTAGATCCCAGCACCCGACAGGCAGGAGTAGGAGGATCATGAGTTCAAGATCACCCGCTACTACATAGTGAGCCAAGCTGGCCTGTATAACAAGACTGTCTCATAAATAAAATATAGGCCGGGCATGGTGGCCCACACCTTTAATCCCAGCACTAGGGAGGCAGAGATAGGAGGATCGCTATGAGTTCAAGGTCACCCTGAGATTACATAGTGAATTTCAGGTTAGCCTGGGCTATAGCAAAACTCTACCTTGAAAAACCAAATAAATAAATAAATAAATAAATAAAAATAAATGTAGGACTGAGGAAATGGTTCAGTGTTTAAGGACACTCGTCTGTAAAGCCCATTGGCCAGGGTTCAATTCCCTAGAACCCAGGTACAGCTAGATACAAAAACAGGCATAGAACAAAAAGCCCTGGCATGCCCATACACATGTATATACATATACACATATACAAATGAATATATATATATATATATACATATATAAATATTTTACAATATATTGTATACAAGTATACACACAGAGTATGGTAGAGAATGAACTCTATAAATCTCAAACTTAAAAATTAAACCAATAACTGAATACATCATTTCTCCTAAGAGATTATATTTCAAAGGAAACAAAATAGAAATAAATGCCTAAAGTCTAATTTTCACATTCAAATTTGTCAGCCACTTAAACTGATAGCCTCAGTCTCCTTGTCTATGAAACAAGGGAAGGAATACATTGTTTTCTCAGTTCCTTCCAGTCCTCCTATTCCCAATGTTAAATGCTGCTATAAAATTTTACACAGACTATTTTATCTGTAAAAAAAAAATAAGTTTACTCAGTTGAAGAGATGGCTCAGCAGCTAAAAAATAATTTACCTGATTTTTTTTCTACTGATGAGTAATACCAAAGTTTTATTGTGAAGTAGCTGTCTTATTTGTTTACATATAATCCATATCTGGTTTCACACCAAAATGACAGAATTGAATACTTGTGGTACAGTTAGTTAGCACAAATTATACGAATCCCAGGCAAGTTGAACTTTAGATGATTAACAAACTACTTTTTGTTTAAATATAACCCATGTTATTATTTAGAATTATTTTACTAAAAACTGACTTGTGGAAGCAGGGTGTGGTAGCGCACACCTTTAATCCCAGCACTCTGGAAGCAGAGGTAGGAGGATCACCATGAGTTCGAACCACCCTGAGAATACACAGTGATTTCCAGGTCAGCCTGGGCCAGAGTGAGACCCTACCTTGAAAAACCAAAAAAAAAAAAAAAAAAAAAAAAAAAAAAAAAAAAAAAATAAAGTGGATGATCAAAAACTAAAATTTGCCCAAGAGTCCCTTTTAAAATAAAATTGGTAACCCTATGCATAAATTAAAATGTTAACATTTTCTATTTAGACTTTTATTAAAAGCTTGCCAACCACCAATTTAAAGTTAAAAGGTAACTTTTTAAATAGTTAGTTATATTATATTCATTTTTCCATAATTATAATTGTACTATCACTTATGTCCATTCTTTGTGAACTTTCTATTTATTATGTTAGTCATTTGGTGATTGGCAGTTTTTTTTTCTGGTGTTAATTTTTGTAATTCTTTATAAAATCTAGTTATTAGACCCCTGTCTAAAGAATAGCTGGTAAAGACTTTTTCCTGTTCTGAAGGCTGATGATTTCTTTTGCTATGCAGAAACTTAATTTTATATAGTCCCATTTGTTACTTCTTAAGGACATTTCCTATGCTATCAGTGTCCTATTCTGAAAGTTCTTGTCTATGCCTATATTATGGACTCTGATGCCTTTGTTTTACTTTAGCAGTTTCAGAATTTTAGGTTTTAGTGCTGTATAGATTGCCCAGTAGTTAAGGCACTTGCCTGCAGAGCATAACTACCCAAGTTAGATTCCCCACTGAACACATAAAGCCAGATACAGAAAGTGGCATATGTGTCTGGATTTCATGTGTAGTGGATGGAGGCCCTCGCTCACCCCTTCTTTGTCTCTCCGTCTCTCACTACTTGCAAATAAAAGGAAAATATTTAAAAAAAAACAAAAACAGAATTTCAGGTTTTAGATTAACATCTTTGATACACTTTAAATTGATACTTGTGGGCTGGAGAAATGGCTTAGCGGTTAAGAGCTTGCCTGTGAAGCCTAAGAACCACTGTTCGAGGCTCAATTCCCCAGGACCCACGTTAGCCAGGTGCACAAGGGGGCGCACGCATCTGGAGTTCATTTGCAGTGGCTGGAAGCCCTGGTGTGCTCATTCTCTCTCCCTTCCTCTCTCTCTCTCTCTCTCTCCCTCTTTGTCTGTCTGTTGCTCTCAAATAAATAAATAAAACAAAAAAAATTAAATTGATACTTGAACAGGGTGAAAATACCAATTTAATTTCATTCTGTTGCAGATGAATATCTAGTTTTGCCAGCACCATTTATTGAATGAGCTGTATTTTGCCCATAGAATTTTTTGGTTCATTTGCCAAATATTAAGTGGCCAAAACAGTATGGGTTTATTTCTTGGTCTTCTTTTCCACTGCTCTATATGCCCATTTTGGTGCCTGAAACCTGCTGTCTTTGGCATTGTTGCTCTGCAGGATAATTTGAGATCATATATTAGGATGACTCTAGTTTTCTCCTTAGGCTTGCTCCCATTATTCTTTTTTTAAAATTTTTTTGTTTATTTTTATTTATTTATTTGAGAACGACAGAGATAGAAAGAGGCAGAGAGAGAGGGAGAGAGAGAAAGAGAAGAGAGAATGGGCGCGCCAGGGCTTCCAGCCACTGCAAATGAACTCCAGATGTGTGAGCACCCTTGTGCATCTGGCTATCGTGGGTCCTGGGGAATTGAGCCTCGAGTTGGGGTCCTTAGGCTCTACAGGCAAGTGTTTAACCGCTAAGCCATCTCTCTAGCCTGTGCTCCCATTATTCTTAATCTCTGTGTTTCCATATGAATTCATGGATCACTTTTTTCAAGTTCAGTGAGGAACATCATTGGAATTTTGTTGGGGACTACATTGAATCTGTAGATTACTTTTGGTAGTATAGCCATTTTCATAATATAAATTCTACCAATCTAGGATCAAAGACTTTTCTACTGTCTGGTAACTTCATTTCTTTTTTGTAGTGCTTTGAAGTTTACATTACAGAGGTCATTCACAAGTTTGGTTTGGTTTATTCCTACCCTTTTTTTAAGCTATTGTGAATAGGGTGTTTCTTGTGGTTTTCTTGTCTTGGAATTTGTTACTGGTGTTTAAGAAAGTTACTGATTTTTGTGTGTTTATGAGATCTAGGCATTTTCTGGTAGATTACATAGGATGTTTTAAGTATAGAATTATTTCATCTGCAAATACAAATAGTTTGATTTCTTCCTTACACACACACACACACACACACACACACACACACATTGGTTTTTTTGAGGTAGGGTCTCACTCTAGCTCAGGCTGACCTGGAATTCACTATGTTGTCTGACGATGTCCTTGAACTCACAGTAGTCCTCCTACCTCTGCCTCCTGAGTGCTGGTATTAAAAGGCATGTGCCACAACGCCAAGCTACTTCCTTACCTATTTTTGTTCCTTTTATGTCTTCTTCTTTGATTGCTGTACTAGGACTTTGAGTACTATATTGAATGAGGTGGTGAGAGTAGGCATGCTTATCTCATCCTATATTAAAAAAAAGTGTTCAGGGACTGGAGAGTTGGCTTAGCAGTTAAGGTATTTGCCTGCAAAGCCAAAGGACCTTGGATCAATTCCCCACTACACACGTAAGCCAGATGCACAAGTTGGTGCATATGTCTGGAGTTCATTTGCAGTGGCTGGAGGCCCTGGTGTGCCCATTCTCTTCCTCTCCCTCTCTCTCTGCCTCTTTCTCTCTCTTACTCTGTAAAATAAATAAAAAATAAATAAATAACATTTTTAAAATGTTCAGATTATTCTACCTAGTGTCTTGCTTGCTGCCTACTTTTAGTATACTGAATAAACTGGTTTTCTTGTTTAAAAAGTGTTCAACTTCCCTAGCCATCAGGAAAAAGAAAATTAAAACCATCTTACCCCAGCCAAAATGACTACCAAGAAAACTGACAACAGGTGCTGGTGAAGGTGGGTGGAATTAGGAACTCTATTCACTGCTGGTGGGAGTGCAAACAGGTTCACAGGTCAGCCATTATGGAAATGAGAATGTAGGTTTCTAAAAAAAAATCCAAGAAAATTGCAACTAGAACTGCCATATAATCTAGCTATTCCTGTTCTGGGCACATAAGCTAAGAACTCCACACTCAACTACAAAGATACTTGTAAATCCATGTTTATTGCTGCCCTATTTACAATTGCTAAGAAATGGAACCAGACTAGGTACCCATTAACAGATGAATGGACAATAAAATTTGCTACATATGCACAATGGAACTTTTTCAGAGTATGGAAAATGAAATAATAAAATTTGCAGAAAAAATGGATCAGTCTGGAAAGAATTATATTAAGTGAATTGATCCAAACTCAGAAAAGAACAAAACCACATGTTCTTTCTGATTTGTGGGTCCTGGTTTATAATACCTATATGTATGTAGATAAGGGAGAGTAAAAGTAAAGTCAATAAAGCTGGAATGGAAACCAAGAGCAAGTATGTAGAAATGACCAGAAAGGGGGGTTGGAAGAAGCATGAAAGGACACCTGTGTCATGTGAAGAGAAGGAGAGGGATCAAGGGGAGAAGAAGACTGGGAAGAGGAAGATGATAGATGATCAACTAAAACAAATTGCTTTTGAAAATGACAGAATAGGGCTGGAGGGATAGCTCAGCAGTTATGACACTTGCTTGCAATGCCTGACACCTGGGTTTGAGTCCCCAGTACCCACGTAAAACCAGATGTGCAAAGTGATACATTGTCTGGAGTCCGTTTGCAATGGCAAAAGCCCTGGCATGCTCATTCTCTTTCACCCTCTCTCTCTCTCTCTCTGGCTCCCTCTTTTTCTCTCTCCTTGCAAATAAATAACAATATTAAAAAATGCCAGAATATATGTAAAACTGTATGCTAAAAGTAAAACAATTTAAAAAACTGTGCTATCCTTATAAACGTAATTGACCACATAAAGCATATGTATGTTTGGTTTCTTTCAGCTATTGAAATTAAGATACCTAAAAGTCTAACAAATTTGGATGATTGTTTCATTACTTGCAAAGCTGATGAATACAAGGATAGGAGTACTATAATTTGTCTCATACATGTGTACATCTTGTTTGACAACTTCTCTGGCCTGAAAAGCAACTAGAATAAAGTACCCTCTGGGTATGTCTGTGATGGCTTTCCACAAGGATTGCATCCTGAAGGCTCTAACAGACAGAATGGATTATGGACTTGATGGATTCATAACACACTGGCATTATTGGGAGACAGAGCCTACTTGGAGGTAGTAGGTCATTGGGAACTAATCTCTGAAGCTATGACTTCCCATAGCCTCTTCCCATATTTCCCTTTCTCTACTCAACTGGTTGACATGAGGTGAAGAAAATTCTAGAATGTGCCCACAACTCTGATATTCTATATGACAATGACTCCAGAATAATCAAGTCATATGACCATGGACAAAACCCTCCAGAACTGTGATCCAAAACAGGTCTTTCCTCCATTAAGTTATTTATGTCAGGTAGTTGGGCACAGTGACAGAAAACATAATTAAAATACCTTTGATGCTTTTGAAAAACATGTGAAGAGATTCAAAGGGCCTCTCATCCTAGAAATTCAGATTCAGTATGTTTGAAATGGAAGTGTGGAATCTTTTTTCTTTTCCCTATAGTTCTTTGAGATGATTTTGGTGTACAAGGTCCAATACTGGTGAGCCCAACCAGTGATTTGAAAACAAACACACATCAGATCCAACTGTGGAGCTTGATTAAATAAATTTCTGAGCTGCAAATCTGAAGCTATTGTTCAGCTAATATATGTTGGGGCTTGAGAGCATCTAGCAACTTCCTACGTGAATCTGCAGCTACTGTTCTTGAGCATCACTTTGATAAAGAATACCTTAGAGAATCCCATGAGCCTCATTTGTGGCTTTCATTAAATTCAAGTCTATATTAATTAAACCTCAATCATATACAAAGTGATAAAGTATTAGGACCACAAAACAGAGTGCATTGCTTGTTAGTCCCCAGTATACAGGGATTTATCTCAAAAAGGTGTGATTAAGTTTTATGATTCAAACTGTTTTGTCATAACCCAGATTGTGCCTAATATTATCAAAAAGTGATGGATCTGGGAAGATGCTCAGTGGTTAATGGCAATTGCTTGCAAAGCCTTCCGGACTGGGTTCAATTCACCTGCCACTCATGTAAAAATCAAGACTGGCATTTCTTTGCAGCAGGAAAGAGACCTTAGTGTGCTCACACGTGTGCATGCACATACACACACGTAAATAAATAAATATTTTAAAAATTTAAAGTATTAAACAAATGTAATCAAACCTTTAAGGCTTAAATATAGCATTGAAAAGCTATTATGAAAGGAAAAATAATGTCTAGAATATATACTGAAGTATTTAAGCTCAATGTAATAAGATGGAAAATAGGCCAATTAAAGGTGGGCAAGAAAATCTGAATAAATAGTTCTCTAGATATATGCAAATGTCCCACAAACACATGAAATGATGCTCCATGTCATTATCTAGCAGGGACATGCAAAACATATTACAAATACCAACCACTTCTCAGTCATGAGCATGGTCACAATCAACCACACACCATCCAAACAGAGACATATAGGTGTCCAGGATAAGGAAAATCTGAACATTCCACATCACCACTAAAAGCACAAAATATTCAGATGCATTGAAAACATTTTGGAATATTTTTTAAAAATCTAAACATAGATCTATCACATGACCAAACAATTTTACTCCTGTATGTATAATCAAAAAATATGCCCACAAAACTTACAAATGCTCATAGCAGAATTATTCATAATTCATTACACAGGAATAAAAGCTGTGATACATTGTATAGGAAAAAGAAGTCGGACTCCTATGTTACATGAAGTACAAAAATCAATTCAAAATTAGTCAAAAACATAAATGTAAATAATAATCATTTTCAGGTGTTAGAAAATTTTGGTGTACATCTTAGTGACTTTGATCTGGGCAATCGTTGCTTAGATGTGGCACCAAAAGCACAAATAACAAAAGGAGGAGCAAGCAGGCCATCATCAAAACTTAAAAGTTTTCTCAAAAAATTATTTATTTATTTATTTATTTGAGAGAGAGAAAGAGAGAAAGAGAGAAGGAGGAGGAGGAGGAGAAGGAAGGAGGGACAGAAAACTTGAATGGATACACCAGGGCCTCTAGCCACTGCAAATGAACTCCAGACATATGTGCCACTTTGTGCATTGGGTTTTACATAGGTACTGGGGAATCAAAGCCAGGATATCAGGATCTGTAAGCAAGTTCCTTTGACTGTTAAGCCATCTTTCCAGCTCCCAAATTAAAAACTTTTGTGCCTCAAATAAAGTATAAGAAGGCAAATAGAAGATCCACAGGAAAAAGTGTTTGTACGTCAGAAGACTCAGAAATTACACTCCTATACATGTACTCAAAAAAAAAAAAATGTACATGTGTCCATGAGAGAGCATGCACGCAAATGCTCACAGTGACATTCATAGCAGCAAACACCTACTGCATTGACAATATATTCTCAAGCATGCATGGAGTTGGACTTTTGTTGCTTAGTTAATTTTCTTTATAGCAAAACTACAGAACCACATATTTCCACTGTTTGTGCAAATATGCAGTCTTTGCTTCAAATGGATGTTTCTATTAACACTATGCCTAATTATTGAAAATAAACATGTGCACGTCTGAGCTTCTGCTGCTGCCTCTCAACCTATCTTTCCTCCTGCTGCTTCATGCAGGGGGTCTTCAGCTTATTGAAATCTGCCAGGGACCCTGATGAGAACATGCCCTTAATCAGCAGGAATATATGGAGTCCACCGTGAGAATTGAAATTTAAATAGGATGTCTCGTCATCCTGGTTTTGAAAAAACTCCACATGCATAAATCATACAATAAAACAAACAAGGAAATTTTTATTCAAAATAAAAAGCTCATTTCACATGACTGTATCTTATTATGTTTTTCTTCAATGAATATAAACTCAATTTTAAATCAGATTCACCAAAAGCCAAATATTGAATTCTGCAGCATTTGGATCTGCATAACAGGATAATTTTTAGCTGGATGTATCAACACATAACTAATGTCAGAATTGGGAGGCTGAGGCAGGATGAAGAGTCTGGGAGCAGCCTGAACTATACAGTGAGGACTTGGGTCCAAGAATAAATTTATTATTTTTAGAGCTCAATGCTTCACTGAGCATGGTGGTACATGGCTGAAATCCCAGTGCTCAGGAGGCTAAAACCGTAGGACTGTAAATTCAAGGTCAGCCAGAGCTATCGAGTGAGTTCAGGGCCAACATCAGCTACATAGCAAGACTCTCAAAACAGCAGCAGCAACCAGTAAACTAGCAAACCCTATAGTGTTTGAGGTGTGATAAACACTTGCTCACTCCTCTTGTTTTCTGTGTTTATATGTCAACCTCCTCCCTGTTTGATAATTTCCAGTTCACACCATTTTTTGAAGACACCATAACAAAACTTTCAACTCGTACTTCCACACATTGCATGAAAACTATACTCAGAACTGGAGAAATGGCTCGGTAATTAAAGGGACTTGCTTGCAAAGCCTCAGGGCATGGGTTTGTTACCCCAGTACTCACGCAAAGCCAGATGCACAAACTGGTGGCACATGCAAGAAGCCCTGGCATGCCCATATTATCTCTTTCTTAATCTCTCTTTCTCTCCTTGCAGATAAATAAATAAATATTTTTTTAAAAAAAGAAATATCCTAATACTTGGGAGATTAACCATAAGGACTGTCTGGCAAAATGCTCTGACAAACACAGTGCATAATCCATAGAGGCTTCTATCAAGCAGAAAACAGATATCCTCTGTAACCAGGAAGGATGTAGGTGAATATCTAGAAACCAGTGTGTGAAATAAACCATGGTATCTTCTCTTAAATGATGAGATTCTATCAAGATAATTCATGTGAAGCAATCATATATATATATATATATATATATATATATATATATATACATATATATATACATATATATACATGTAAGTATGCACATATTAGTACCTGCTATAACAGCCATAATTTCTGCAATATATTCAATGCTATTTGCATGTTATGTCTTGAGTAATTAAGATTAAAATGTCTATCTATGTAGTGTTAGGGATAATAAATCTGTTTTAAGAGACACCAAATATTTGTCTTGATTCTCAAATAATGAGCTAATTCTAAACTACTTTGAACCTGTATTCTCATGTACAGCCAGGTGAAGGGGAAAGAGGGGGAGATTGAATTGATGCTTGGCTAAAATCTGTCCCTGTTTCTTTTTTTTTTTTTTTTTTAGCCAATCCTATAATATTTTTTCCTCTTATGTTTGCTAAATGACTAAGAAGTACTTACTAGTTTCACATTTCCCCCAAATCTCTCCAGTGGCTTATACTTTGGATTAAAAGTCCTAAAAATGGTCATATTAGTATGGCTCTGTAAGAAAAACACCTTAAAATGTAAAACCATTTTATTTCTTCAGTTGAGTGGTTCTATGATATAGTAGTGCATGAATAGGGACTGCCAGAGGATCTAAGACTGTAAACTATGAAAAATTCAAGTAGTGTGTATGCTGGACAATAATAAGTATTGATGCCAGTTAAACTATGGCACATACCTTGTTATCACTGGAGATTTTAATGTTTACTTATTTGTTTGAGAGAGTGAATATAGATAACATGAATGTTCCAGAGCCCCTTGAAGCTGCAAACGAACTCCAGACATATGTGCTACTTTGTGCACCTGTGTCTTATCTCGATACTGGGAATTGAGTCTGGGCAGGCAGGCTTTATAAACAAGTGCCTTTAACTGCTGAACCATCTCCCCAGCCATAGATATTATTTTTAATTAGAAAGATCTTTAAGAGATATTTGGGCATAGATATTTATCACCATACTTATGCAGGAGACAAAAATAGAAGCAACATGAATTTACTATGACATATATGTCTTGGCATGTGACTGTCAACCATTTAGCCTATTTTTAGTAACAAACAAGCCATAGTTTTAATTTGGAAACATTTCCTTTACCAGATACCACACAACATGTGCTCATTGAAGTAATGAAGTAAAGATCACTTTGTAGGTATGGATATTGTATCACTTTTCTTTATATGCGTTATTGCCTTTCTATGTATTTCTATTTCAATTGCAGATCATAGAAAAATATTTTTATAACATTTTACATAGCATTTAAACTTAGCATACATCTGGCTCAGTTGAAGCAACAGCAATAAGGCAATAATGACCAGGGACATGCATAATAATGGATAACATGTCACCGTGTCCTGATTGGACCCTAACTTCTAATTGTAAGATTTATACTTGCTTTAAAGTTGCTAAGATACAAATAAAAATGTCACTCAGAATTGATGAAATCCAGTAACAATCTCTTATATTTATGTTACAGTAATTATAATGGATTTTATAGTGAAATAAACATGAATACTGCCATGGTCATTTTAATGTTATGTAATGTTTGGTGAGCTATTAAGCCCCTCTAAACTGTAGGTCTCCCACTTAAAAATGAAATAATCTACTGGTACTTACTTCAGAGAATTATGATAAGAGTTAAGCAGCATAATTTCTACATAAACTTCTCACTAAATATTATACTTATAATTTTTCTCATAGGCATCACCTTTTTGGGTCTTCATAACCAACTGACAGTTAATCAGAGAGAAAATATTACATGCATTTGCAGCTGGAGCGAAGGTTGTAATCTGCCCCAAATCACAAAGATCACAAAACTGCCATAGTGACAGTGCTACAGCTCTTTCTCTCTCCTCCTCGGCGAAAGCTAGGGAGCATGCATAAGTTCCCTGCTTTCGGTGGAGTGAATTCACTTGGATATAACAAAATGATCTGTGGCATCATGTATACTTTTTGTTCTCTGCATCCAGTTCCTCTTTCTTACAGTTACTACGGCTCTTCCCAACTTTTAATCCAGGCACCAATAATTAGGCCTCTAGTAACAGTCTCAGGAATGACTCTTGCTTTGCCAGTCAGAACTCTGAATTCTCCTGGCTACAGAAATTCATCCATGAACAGACACTAGCAACAAGTCAGTCAGAATAAATCAGAACTAATCTTAGGACATTTACTTACCAGAGGGTCCCCCCTACTACCCCCCCCCCCCGTCATTCCCTTCTGTTTGGCTTTAACTTGAGGTGTAGGCTGGAGCAGCTGCTACCATCTTGTGACCACATGGACCCTAAAAATGAAGCAAAAACATGGAAAAAAGTATGGCCAAAATGGACAAGAAAATAGAGACCAACTACTAAATCCAATATGTGAGCTTTTGAATTCAGCCATGTTTGAATTGAGACATAATTTTTACTTTTCAGATATATGAATTAATAAATCCCTTTTCTTTGAATAAAAGCAACCTTTACCTCCTGAGACAAAGGACTCTGGGTGGGCATCATATGTGCTTGACAGGCAGTATGGGCATTTTTTTCAGTGCATAGCTGTGTGTCTTTGTTCTAAAGTCCCAAGATTGCACATGGTATGATGATCAGACACCAGCAGTGGGTGGTGTACACAACCCCCACAGTAAACAAATGTTTACTGTGCAGGTTTCCATGCTGCTGGCTAAGCATCCTGAGGAATTTCAGGATTAATTTACATGAGGCAACATTAAGGGAAGAGTTGGTTTTAGCCACATTAAGTAACTTGTGACCTGAATGGCATGCACATGCACATGGGATTGTTATTTCAGCTTTACTGAGGCCGGTTTAATGTCATTATGCATTTGGATTCAGTTGATACTAACAGTTAAATATGCTGCCCCCGAAGACTAAAATCTGACTGCAAAGTCAGAAGCCCAAATGAAATTAACCTACTGACTAATTACAATAATCTACACAGCCTTAGAAAATCTGTCTAAATATATTACCAAATATATCCCAGGCTCATCAGGGCAGTGCTAGCAGAAATGTTTGAAGTCAAATTGGAGCAAAAGGCCAAACAATAAACTCAGACAACTTTACTAGTACTTAAGTAGTTAGTTGTCTTCAATAAAATATAAAATAATATTTATTGAGGAGTTCAGTTTATCTAAGGTTCTTCCAGAAGAAATGAACCACAGCTCAATCATTGTATATATGTGTACACATTTTGGGAATTTTCTCTCATTTCTACCATTGCAGAGTAATAAAAGTACTCTTAGATTTTCACATTTCTGACTTAAGTTGTTTCTTGAACAAACATGGCATTTTTAAACCACCTACTCCTACCACTAATCCACACGTGTTGCAGAAATGTTTGTACACAGAATAGGGTTCCTCATAGAAACAGATTGTGACTTAACACTGCACACATGGAGTTTTGTTTGGTTTTTATATGTAATGATATACAGTCTAGATAATAAATCTGCTTAGGCACATGTGTTCAACAAGTCCTGATATTAGCATGCATACCCACTTGATATCACACATAAGTCCTCTTTCCCTTTCACTACAGGACAAAGATCTGGGGGAAAAAGTCCTCTCTCAATTTACAACCTAAAAATACAAAACAACAAAAAGAATCTACACATATATTTTCCATGGAGTAGTAATTGCCACTGACTGTTCCTTCAGTATGGCAGAAGGGTTTAATTAAAGCATCTTTGACAGCTTGCATTGAATAAAATGAGAAGGGAAAGAACTGGTCAGCTAGTCTTTTTCAGTCTCCCTGAAGCTTTCTTCTTCTCCTTCTCCTCCTCCTTCTCCTCCTCTGTTTTTGAGACAAGGTCACATATCAGCCAGACTGACCTCATATTCGCTATGCAGTCAAGGATAACCTTGAAGTTCTGAACCTTCAGCTTCCGCCTCCTGAGTGCTGGAATTATAGGCATAGGTGACTTTGCCTCATTGTATGTAGTCCTGAGGATAGAACTCAAGACTTTGTGTATTCTAGGAAAGCACTTTATTAACTGAACTACATACCTAGCCAGTTTCTTTATGCTATTAATTTTTTTTTCTTAGCTGGTTCATCCAGGTTTGAGGTACATTGATCTGTCAGTCACCCATATTCAACTCTTATTGAAAGGAGTTTTTGGTTTTTTGAGGTAGGGCCTCCCTCTGGCCCAGGTTGACCTGGAATTCACTATGTAGTCTCAGGATGGCCTCCAACTCACAGTGATCCTCCTACCTCTGCCTCCCAAGTGTTGGGATAAAAGGCGTGTGCCACCAAGCCCAGCTTTCAACTATTTTTTTAACCTAAACAAATGAAGACAAGTACATTTTCCATCACAATTTAATGTACAAAAATATTTTATTTGTATTTATACATGTTTATATACAAGTTTCAACCAGTGTTGACCCTTATTACATGTAAATCATGTGACACCTTCTAACAGTCTTTTGTTTTATTCTATCCCATTATTTTATTTTATTTTTATTTTTTATAATTAACAACTTCCATGATTGTAAACAATACCCCATGGTAATTCCCACCCTCCCCCCACTTTCCCCTTTGAAACTCCACTCTCCATCATATCTCCTTCCCCTCTCAATCAGTCTCTCTTTTATTTTGATGTCATCATCTTTTAATATTAAAAAAAATATTTTTATTTACTTATTTGTAAGCAGAGATAAGAGAGGCAGATAGATAGAATGATAGAGCTATGGCCTCTAGCCATGGCAAATGAATTCCAGACACGTGTACCACCTTGTGCATTTGGCTTTACATGGGTACTGAGGAACTGAACCCAGGTCTTTAGTCTTTGCAGGCAACTGCCTTAACTACTGAGCCATCTCTCCAGTCGTCTATTCCATTTTTTTAAATTTATTTTATATACTCATTGTACATGGGACATTTTGATATAAATATATACTTTCCATTGATCATATTTACCCCATACTTACTTATCTCTAGTTTGCTTCTCCTCTCTCCCAGTAGTCCCCTTTTGTCCTCTAGACAGTTTCATTTCTACTTTCACATTATATGTACATACATGATTTTATGTACTAAAATAACTAAATCAGTAAATGGCCTAATGAAATGAAAAACAGGACTCAAAAAAAAGAAACACAAATAATCAATAAATACATAAAAAAGTGACTAAGCTTACCAGCAATCAGAGAAATAAAAATTAAAATCATAATAAGGGCTGGAGAGATGACTTGGTGGTTAAGCACTTGACTGCAAATCCAAAGGGCCTAGGTTCAATTCTCCAGTACCCATGGTGAGCCAGATGCACAAGAGGCCACGTGCATCTAGAATTCATTTGCAGCAGCCGCGAAGGCCCTAGCACACCCATGCTCGCGCTCTCTCTCTCTCTCTCTCTCTCTCATAAATAAATAAAAATAAAATATTAAAAAACTATATTGAGAATCTATCGCACCTCCAGTCAGAATGACAATCCTTGAGAAAACAACAACCAAAGCCAGTGTTCAGAGGACAGGAGAGGTATGCTATAGAATGCTGGCTTTCAGACATAACATGGCCATTCCATTCCTGACCTCACAGGAACAATCATTACCTATATAAGACCTGCACATATTGTGTCCATCAGCATTTCATCGTGGATGACAGGAGGTAGGGAAAGGCATCATAGTAGAAGGTGGTTATTTGGACAGAAGAGGCTCAGAGGAAGTAGGATAGGGAGAGCAGATAAGCGAAGGTAATGGGGGGGGTTATGATCAAAATGCATTATATCCATGTATGAAAATTTTCAATAAAATGTTAAAATGCTGGTAAGGGTTTGGGCAAAAGGGAACCCTTATACACTGCTATTGGAAATGGAAACTAGTATAGACACTGTAGAATTCAGTATCAGTGTGTGGGGAAATATATGAAAGTAAAATGGGGATTATTGGAGAAAAAGAAGAGTGTTAGTGGAAGGGGGATAAGTGAGAGTAATTGTGGAGAATAGGAATAAAATACATTGTACACATTTATGACAGTCTCAAAAATAAAACAAAATAAAAATAGAAGTACAATATAACCCACTTAATTTTTCAATATGGTTTAAAACCCACTAAGTTGATTTCCTAATGCTTTACCAGGTTATGATCTCAAGATTTGAATCACATGGTAATTCAGCTGCGAACACATCCTTAGCTAGACAGAGAGTGAGTCATGGCATAGGTTTAAAAATCTGATTTTACCATTAGCTATCCATGTGGGTTCTGGGAAATTACTTGTCTTTGTGATCTCAGTTTCCTCATCTTTGCAATAGTGATGGAATTTTGCCTGTGTAGGGTAAATGGGAGAAGCAGTGGCATATTACATGAAAATGTTAATTCATTCTCTGCTTCTTTGTAGACTGAAAAGATTAGCCCCTGGATAACCCATTAAGGATCAAGAGGCAAGAGAGGGAACAAGTTCCATGTACAATCACTGTCCTTCTCCTTTCTTTTAAGTATTACTCATGAACTCAGAAGCAGAACGTTGAGTGAAATGAATCTCCTATTCCTAGGAGTAAGAAGTCACTACAGGAGTGTTTCCTAGCTCAAACTTTTTCTGATAATTTCTGTTCATAACTACTTAAACATTTGTTAAGACTAGAACCAAAACTATAGTTTCAAAGCCTGGATTGAGCATTATCCATAATAATCCTGCTCTTCTCTAACATAATGTCAAAACACTTCCATCCATTATTTCTAGCACCCTCCCTTTAATATTATTGGTCACTGCCTTGTCATATTCGCCCATACTTTTTTATTATACAGATGCTTCCTCTGTGCAGAACCCACCACTTTTCCTGGCACACTACTTTGCCACTTTCAGCATGTGCAGTCTTGGAGAGAATGCTGGTTATTTCTAATACACTTTCCTCATCAAGAGCATCAGACTATTCACTACATAAGGGTTCAAACTTCTTAACTGCCTCAGACAGAATGAACATGGTCAGCTGGTTTTGTGACTACAGTGTTCATCAGTCAGTGCTGAGCTTAAGCCTCATCAGTTCTGGGAAATATCCTGTTAATTTCCTGTTGTAATAAACATGGTCTGCTTCTGCTTCTAGACCTCCCTTACATCCAGTATGATTTTCCTATCATAGCATTATTTCTGTGGTGTTGGCAATGCTATAAATGTTAGTTTCCTTGCATACAGCCCTGTAGGACATTGAAAGGACAAGGCCATGTTTTACATCTCCAAATCCAAAACATCCAGCAAAAGGCCATCAACATGATAACATTTCAAACAGGTTTGTTAAACATCTTAGGCAGATGCCCATAATAAAGAATGGCTACCTCTACCACACTTGTAGAGCCACAGTAAAAATTAAAAAGTCCACCACTTCTAAAGGTAAGGGAGAAATAGCAGAGGATAATAGGGATCAGTGACAAAAATAAATAAATACTGCATATTTTCTCTCATATGAAGAATCTAGATTTAACTATATGTGTACCTTTCTCCAATCACTTTGTCCCTTCATGTGTGTATGGTTGTGTGGGTGTGTGTAAGTATTTGTGTGTGTGGTGTGTATGTGTGTAACGAAAGCAGATCAGGGACTACTTGGAGGAAGATGAAAACTGGCAAGAGTGGGATTGTGGTGGTAGAGTTTGGTAAGGGACAAATAGGGCCATAATACAATGATATATGTATAAAAATATGATAACAAAAACTCATTATTGTGTACATTAACTAAAAAGGACTATTACTAACATGAATTCTTTGCAAAATTACAAGAAATTCTGTAAGAAATGTAAATGTACAAACATTGAAATCTTTCTTGTATTCTATCTGAACACAATAAATTAAAATTAAATCAACAGCAAGAAATACTGTAGAGCATACACAAATTTCATGAAGATTGAAAACACAGTATTAGATGAATACTGGTACTGAAGAAATCAAGAAGGAAACCAGATATTTTTCATTAAAATGAAAATGAAAGCAACAGCACAAAAACCTATGTGATAGTATAAAAGCAGTTATAAAATGGAAGCTTATAGCTAAAAATTACTACATCAATAAGTCAGAGATCTCAAATAAGTAACTTCATCATGCATATTAGGGCACTGGAAAAACAATAAGCCAAATGCAGTATCAGTAGATGGAGTTGAAAAAGTTAAGATCAGGGCAGAAATGAAATGAAAATAAAAAATCATATAATCATGATGGGCCAGAGAGATAATTCAGCAGTTAAGACACTTCTCTGCAAAGCCAAAGGACCTAGGTTCAATTCCCCAGGACCCATGTAAGCCAGATGCATAAGATCACGCATGTGTCCGGAGTTTGTTTGTAGTGACTGGAGGCCCTGGCATGCCCATTCTTTCTCTATCTGCCTCTCTCTCTTTCTCTGCTTCTTTTTATCTCTCTCAAATAAATAAAAATAAAACATTATGCGTATATGTGAGTATATATATATATATATATATATATATATATATATAGTTATGAATCAAAGAGTTGGTTCTTTGAAAAGATTGATAATAAAGATATTAGAGATGAGCCGGGCATGGTGGCACATACCTTTAATCCCAGCACTTGGGAGGCAGAGGTAAGAGGATCACCATGAGTTTGAGTCCACCCTGAGATTACATAGTTAATTCCAGGTCAGCCTGGGCTATAGTGAAACCCAAACTCGGGGAGAAAAAAACATATTAGTGATGAAAATGTAGGTATTACAACAGATACCAATCAAACTTAGAAAACCATTAGAACACACTTAAAACTTATGCTTTAAACTAAAATGGAAAATCTAAAACAAGTATGAATTTTTAAACATATATGACCTAGTAAAATTCAACCAAGATGAGACAGACAATTTAAATAGTTTAATAACAGCAAGAAGATTAATGCAGTAATAATAATTTTTAAAAAACACTTCTAACTAAAAAGTCTAGGCTAAGATAGATACAATGCTGAATTTTACAAAACAACACATAGGGGTTGGAGAGATAGCTCTGTGATTAAGGATACTTGCTTGCAAAGCCTGTTGGCTCCAGTGTCCACTTAAAGCCAGATCCTCAAAGTAGCACATGTATCTGGAATTGTTTACAGAGGCAAGAGATCCTGGTTCTCTCTCCCCCTCTTTTCCTCTCTCTCTCTCTCTCTCTCTCTCTTTCTCTAAATTTTTTTTTTTACAAATTTTTAAAAAGGGAGAGCTAATGCTAATGGTTCCCAAAGAATCCCATAAAATAATAAAGAAAAAAATTTATCAAACAATTGTTCTGATGAAGCTTCACTACTATCCTGATTCTAAAACCAGACAAAGACACACTAGAGAAAATTGAAGATCAATCCCTTTGATGAATATAGACATAAAAATTCTCCATAAAGTACTTGAAAAACAAATTCAAGCACATCCAAAATTAACAATATATATATATATTCTCCATGATGAAGATGGCTTCATTCCACACAGACAGGAATGGCTCAACATATGTGTATCAGACAGCTTCAGGTTCGCTGAGATGAACTTTCAGACCAGACACAGTTATGGAGGAAGGGATATTTATTGAAGCTTACAGATCCAGGGGAAGTTCCATAATGGCAGAAGAAACTGGCCTGCCTTCACAGGACCAAGCAGAGAGAGAGCAGTACAAGCCTAAAAGGTCAAAAGCCACAGCACACTTCAGGAACTCCTGCTAGGCACACTTTGCATATCTTTAGATTGAAATCTGAAACCCACCACCACACCTTAAGATCCACACAATGGCATTGCCTCCATCCAGGTGACTAAAGATGCAAACTACAAACAAATAAACAACTGAAATATATTGGGGGCCTTCTATTCTATTCAAACCACCACAATATGCAAATCAATAAATGTAATTCAACATATAGATAAACTCAAGAACAGAAATTACATGAGCAGATCAATAGATAAAAAAAGTTTTGACATATTTCAATATCCTCAGATTAAGAGTAGAAAGAATATACCTCACCCTGCAAAATTCAGTATAGGGCTGAGGAGATTGCTCAGTGGTTAAGGTGCTTGCCTGCAAAGCCTAACAGCTTGGGTTCGATTCTGCAGTGTCCATGTAAGGCCAGATGCACAGGATGGTGCATGTGTCTGGAGTTCATTCATTGCAGTGGGTAGAGGCCCTAGTGTGCCCATTCTTTCTCTATCTGCCTTTCTCTCTCTATCAAATCAATAAACAAGTAACACGTTTTTATAAAGGCTGCATAAAACAAACTTAGAGTCAACCTTATACTGAACAAGGAAAAGCTATGAGCATTTTCACTGAAATGAGAATAAGAAAATGTGTCCACTTTCTCCATTGTTATTCAGTATTATGCTTGAAGTCTGTGCTACAGCAGTGTATTAGTCAGCTTCAGGTTCACTGAGATGAACTTCCAGACCAGGCACAGTTATGGAGGAAGGGATATTTATTGAAGCTTACAGATCCAGGGGAAGTTCCATAATGGCAGAAGAAACTGGCCTGCCTTCACAGGCCCAAGCAGAGAGAGAGCAGTACAAGCCTAAAGGTCAAAAGCCAGAGCACACTTCAGAAACTCCAGCTAGGCACACTTTGCATATCTTTAGATTGAAATCTGAAACCCACCACCACACCTTAAGATCCACACAATGGCATTGCCTCCAGCCAGATGGCTAGAGATGCAAACTACAAACAAATAAACAACTGAATATATTGGGGGCCATCTATTCTATTCAAACCACCACATTCCGCCCCTGGCCCCCAATAGATTTATAACCATCACACATTGTAAATTGTACTCAGTTCAATTTCAAAAGGTCCCCACAGTCTTGACCAATTTAAGATATTAAGACCTGTAAAATCAAGCAAGTTAAACATTTCTAACATATAAAGGCACAGAGTAAACATTTTCAACTGGTATAAGGCATAGCAAGGAGAGATTAAAGCAATGCAAACTCAACCACCATCAAACAAACATCAAACTTCTGCAGTTCAAGTCCAATACAACCAAAGACTGACAGTCTCCAGATTTTCCAATTCTGCCCCTCCAGCTGGGCAGAGTACCCAGGGAACACTTCCATCCCAGGCCAACAGTGTGCTTTATGGTAGCCCTTGCACAGTCCTGGTATATACAAAACATCTTCCGGTCTTCATGCAAACCATGGTCCATCTTCCAAAGGCTCTTTCAGCCTATCAGGGCATCATGACCTGCCTCATGCCACATCTCAGCAGCAGCTCCTGGAACCATGTGCAATTCATGACCACTCTTCACATTTTCCAAAGGCTCTTTCAGCCTATCAGGGCATCAGGCCCTACCTCATGCTGCATCTCAGCGGCAGTTCCTGGGAGCATGTGCAATTCACAACCACTCCTCACATTTTTCATGCTTCTGAAACCAAAACCAGGTGTGCAGGACACAGCCATATTCTTAATTCAGGGATGAAACAAATCATAGCCTTGAAAAGCAGGTTCTTTCTCCAGTCAACTCTTTCCAAAAGTGTTTGCATTTTTATGATAGTCTTTCCTCAGGCATCCTTTCCATTGTTTTAATGTAAAGCAGTTGGAACATCTTCCTTAAGATTGCTAATGTGTTTGACAATAGCAGGTTCAGTAACCTAAAGCCAGTCTCAGTGTCTGTAATTTTAACTTGCTTGAGGTTTTCCAGTTTAAAATCTTAAATCTCTCAGTCCCATATCTCTAGCCAAGCACATCAGTCCATTACAAATTTAACCTTGATCAAACACTCTGGGCCTGGGCAGCAGGACGCAGCCAGCCCTTATGCCAGTAGCCCAGTTCCAACAAAGCCCTCTGCAGTCTTTCCTTCCCCTTAGAAAGCTCATAAGCCAAGCCTTGAAGTTCAGTGCTATCTCCACTTAGCATTCTCAGACTCTCATCAGAATAGTCCATAAAACTTGGCTTACCACTCCAGAAGACATCTTCAGTTGCAAGCACCAAGTCCATGCCTATTCCTCCAAAACAAAGGTTCCAAAAGATCAACATCCACATGGTAAGGTTCATCTCACCCCACTCCTCGGTACCAAGTTCTGTATCAGACAGCTTCAGGTTCACTGAGATGAACTTCCAGACCAGGCACAGTTATGGAGGAAGGGATACTTATTGAAGCTTACAGATCCAGGGGAAGTTCCATAATGGCAGAAGAAACTGGCCTGCCTTCACAGGCCCAAGCAGAGAGAGAGCAGTACAAGCCTAAAGGTCAAAAGCCAGAGCACACTTCAGAAACTCCAGCTAGGCACACTTTGCATATCTTTAGATTGAAATCTGAAACCCACCACCACACCTTAAGATCCACACAATGGCATTGCCTCCAGCCAGATGGCTAGAGATGCAAACTACAAACAAATAAACAACTGAATATATTGGGGGCCATCTATTCTATTCAAACCACCACAAGCAGTAAGACAAGAGGAGAAAATAAAAGGGATGCAAATGGGAAAAGAGGAAGTCCAACTATCCTAAATCCTAATGTATAGATTACAGGAATCTATGCATAAAAGACACTGAAGATTTAAAACAGAAGACTCTTGGATGTCATAGGCATCATGTACAAACCAGTAGCCTCTTGACATATCAATACAAATATGCTGAGAAATAAATTAAGAAAGCAATCCCACTCACAAATGCCTCAAAAAAATAAACTCTTAGATTAAACCTAACAAATTGAACAAACTTTAAGCTTAAAACACTGAAAGAAAAGTAAGAAGACTCCCCATGCTAATGGGCTGAAAATTGCTATTATGAAAATGATTAACCTATCAAAAGCAATCTAAAAATTCAATGCAGTCCCCATCATAATCTCAACACTATTTTTCAGAGAAATAAAAAAAGAATCTTAAAATTCATATGGAAGCACAATAAAAATACAAGCAGATATCCAAAGCAATTCTGAACAAAAAGAATAATGCTGGTGGTATCATCATATCTGATTTCAAGTTATATTACAAAGGCATAGTTAAAAAAGAAAAAGAAGAAACTAGCATAGTAGTGGCACAAAAATAAACACATAGATTAATTTTCAAAAGATGAAACATAATAGCCAATAAACAAATGGAAAATGTCCAACTTCACTAGTCACTAGAAAAATAAAAATTGAATCTACATTGAGAATGCATCTCAGTCTTATCAGAATGGCAGTCATTAAGGAAACATAACACCAGGCCAGGCATGGTGGCACATGCCTTTAATCCCAGAATTTTGGTGGCAGAGGTAGGAAGATTGTTGTGAGTTTGAGGCCAGTCTGAGACTACATAGTGAATGCCAGGACAGCCTGGGCTAGGTCAAGTTCCTACCTCAAAAAAAGAGAGAGAAAGAGAGGGACAGAGAGAGAGAAAGAGAGAAATAGAGGAGGGAGGGAGGGAAGGAAGGAAGGAAGGAAGGAAGGAAGGAAGGAAGGAAGGAAGGAAGGAAGGGAAGGAGGGAAGGAGGGAGGGAAGGAGGAAGGAAAGAAGGAAAGAAGCAAAAAGAGGGAAAGAACAGTGGGAAGAAACCTTACTATCATATTCTGCCAAAAATGTGAACAAAAGAAACATTTATACACTGCTTTATACATGAATAACATTTATTCTGTCATTCTATATTGAAATATATAACATTTTTTGATATTATATATCTTTATGTTTACTTCCTCACTGTGACTTGAGCTACCTTGAGCTCCTGCCACCATGTCTTCCCCATTATGGTGAACTGTAACCTTGAACTGTCAGCAGAAATAAAACTTTTTTTTCCCTCAAGTTACTTTTTGTCAGGTCGTGGTGATGACAGAATAACTAATGCAATATACAATGAAATAATATTCAGAGTTTAAAAGAGGAAAACTATTGTTTGCAACAAGGTGGGTAAAGCTGGAGGACCCTATAATAAGTGAAATGTGCCGTGAGCAGAATGACAACATGCACTCTCACAGTGCGAAGACAAGCACTTCAACTCACAGAAGCAGACAGTAATATAATGATGGCTGGAGGCTGGAGATGGGGACACTGGGGAGACTCTGATCAAGGATGCAAAACTGCAGTTGGATGGGAAGAGTAAATTACATTGTGTTTAAGATGGTGGATATTTTGTTTAGATTGGTTCAGTAATCCCACACTGCATGTACATATCCTGATGTCCCAGACAGCTTCAGGTTCACTGAGATGAACTTCTAGACCAGACAGTTATGGAGGAAGGGATATTTATTGAAGGTTACAGATCCAGGAGAAGTTCCATAATAGCAGTAGAAGCTGGCCTGCCTTCACAGGACCAAGCAGAGAGAGAGAAGTACAAGTCTAAAAGCCACACAGCACAGCACACTTCAGGAACTCCTGCTAGGCACACTTTGCATATCCTTAGATTGAAATCTGAAACCCACCACCACACCTTAAGATCCACACAGTGACACTGCCTCCTGCCAGGGGTCTGCAGATGCAAACTACAAACAAATAAACAACTGAAATATATTGGGGGCCACCTATTCTACTCAAACCACCACACCTGATGTATACTTCATTACTACATATTATTCGAGTTAAAATTAAAAAACTAAATGTACAAAACATATTGTTGATGGTGATACATGCTAGAGAGAAAATGAAAATACAATGACAGACAATGTTGAGACGGTTAGGCCTGCTGTTTGGGAGATGCAGAAACGAACTAGGTCTCTGCTATAATATGATATCTGAGGAAAAATGTGAATGAATGGAGGGCAGTGGGCACAATGCTGCAGGCTTCTAAAATATTTCAATAATTAATTCTAAAGTTTTCCAGGGTTGACAACAACTTTGGTATCCTTGGCATTTGAGGAGAAACCACCTTAAATACTTAAGGCAACATCAAAAGTAAAAATTTTAGCGCAAACACTAATTGTATTCTCACTGAACTCCAATTATTACTATATCGGTGACTTTGTGAATTAAATAAAATGACACATGGAACAGGACTTTATTTCTCTCATCAACTTCTTTCTTCTAAAAAACTTCTTTCTTCAAGAAAAAAATAAAATAAGATAAAATAAAACAAAATTTGAACCAAGACCCATGTCAGCTAGGTCACTTTATTTGATGATTCATTTATTTGGCCACAAAAAAGTTGATGAAAGTCTTTCTCATTAACTATCCCATTAAACCAGACTAGCTCTGTGCCTGTTTTAATATTCATTCTCTGTGGCCCCAATAATATCAAAACAATGTCCTGGCCTGACATCTTTCACTTTTTTGACTACTTGGTTATAACATCCAAGTTGACCCAGATTTGTTTATGAAAATACATGGTTTTACTAATATGCTCATTTGCAAATATATCAATTAAAGCTTTCACTCATCAAAAATGTCTCCATTAAAATATAAATACTTGTTAAGTCCAAGTAGTTTTTCTAAGATATATTCTAGCCATTTTTAACTTATATAAACATAATTATCAAATGTATAGAGAACTATCCTTTAATAAGGAAAAGGCCTCTCTAGCTTCTATCTCACATGACCTGAAATAAACCTCTGTAGCTGAATGGTTAACAGACATTAAAAATACCCCATCAAGTGGGAAGGATAAAAGAAAACACCTAGGTTGAACTTGTATCCAGTTTTGCATATTAGCTATGATCTCTAATTTACAGTTAAAATTTCAACAATTACTTCACTTGATCTTATGCAAAAAGATGAGAAGTGATAGCCGGGCGTGGTGGCGCATGCCTTTAATCCCAGCACTCGGGAGGCAGAGGTAGGAGGATCGCCGTGAGTTCGAGGCCACTCTGAGACTCCATAGTGAATTCCAGGTCAGCCTGGGCTAGAGTGAGACCCTACCTCGAAAAACCAAAAAAAAAAAAAAAAAGATGAGAAGTGATAACTACATTAGAGGTCTCAAGTCTTTGGGAAACATGTATAAGATCAGTCTTTATAATTGATTCTTATCTTGTTTACAGATGTAATTGTTTACTTAAAGTAGCTAAAATTGATAAGCTATATTATTACTTATTTTACATAGCCTTAGAAATACATGGAAAACCATCATATTTTGTTAAGCAGATAATAATATTGATTAAAATATCATACACCTTCAGTCATAAAAATTTTATCTATACACATAAATATATAAAAATAATCAATTAAACAAAGTAATTCATGAAACCCTTCCCATTGTTATTCACCAGCCAACTTCCTACTACAAACAAATAATGATCTATGGATAATTCACTCTGTGCTAATGGATTTAGAGTTGTTTGGTCAGGGAGATGTGATAGTGGCCTAAATTATAAAAACAATTGCCTTTTTAATTAGATATAAGAATCACAGCCTCTCTCAAACTGTAACTTTGTCTAATATGAAAATACCATGCAGGATTGGTATCATTCACCTGCTGTATATAGTTATTTGTAAGGCTGGTTATTTAATTTACTTTATTATGGTGTAATAACAATTTCCTAAGTTTGTCTGATACAAGAATCATAAGACCACAGACCAGACCTACCATTTACTGATTCCTAGGGAGGCAGTGTAAAGTTTTTCACAAGAAAGTAAGACTAACTCCTAATTTTAGGAAAAGTTGGAAAGTGCAGGAATATTTTAGAAAAAAATTGTAAATAAAGCCAGGAGATCATCATTTTGCACATATGAAAATGGCTTCTAATATCCCTTTACTTTCATTCACAGTTACAATCAAGGTCATTGTTATCATAATAGCTAAGATATGGAAACAGCCTAAATGTTGTTTGAAAAATAAAATGTGGCATATATTTACAATGCAGCATTATTCAGTTTTAAAGTCAAAAGTCAGGAAACTTCCCACTTGTGACATGGATGCACTTGTGCCAAGTGATATAAACCAGGCCTAAAGAAATAAACTCTACTTGATTCCAATTATATTTGGAATCTTATAAATGTTGATGAAATGAATAGAATTATGCCTACCAGGAGTTTAAGGGATGAAATGGTTTAAAGAGTCTAACTTTTCAGTTTTAGGATGAATATTTAGATATTTAATGACTGTCATGGTGACTGTTGTTAGTTATAATGGATAATATACTTGACATTTACTTAATTCTTAAATGTTATAACCAAAAATTCAATTAATTTTTCATGGGAAAAATCATTTTTCAATGTGTACACACAGTAGATTATCCACTTAGAAATACACAAGATTCTTTCTAAAAGGAAAACTTTCCAGCATGCTGGTATAAGTCAACTTGTCTGTTTTTTGTTTGTTTGTTTGTTTTTTAGCACCTTGTGAATCTCCTTTTCACTATTTATCATCTGTGAAAATCAGTTTGTCAAATAAAGTCCATCTCTGCTTCAAGTCTAGGGTATAAATTCTCATGGCCTAGGCATTATGTGTGGCTCATTAATTAATCTACATGACTGGCCTCAAACTCAACAGTAATTCTCCTACCTCAGCTTCCCAAGTGCTGGGATCTAAGGCATGTGCCATCACACCTGACCAATGTGCAACTTTTTGTTTTGTTTTTTTTTAGTTTTTGTTCTTTCAAGGTAAGGTTTTACTCTAGCCCAGACTGACCTGGAATTCACCATGTAGTCTCAGGATGGCCTCAAACTTATGGTGCTCCTTCTACCTCTGCCTCTAGAGTGCTGGGACAAAAGATATATGACACTACACATGGCAATGCCCTGCTTTTTATGTGGCTGCTGATGATAGAATTTAAGCCCTCACACTTGCATAGAAAATGATTTTACCCACTGAGAAATCCCCCTTTCCCTGGAAAACTTTTTTCCTATTTTTTTTTGTTTTTGTTAAAACTTTTATTTATGTGTGCAGTAGTGGCATGTTTGTTATGGGAGTAACCAACTGCTCTCCAATCTAACTAGAGGTACACTCCATCAGAGGGAATACATGCCTGATATGGAAAAACCTATGATGGGGAAGTCATGAGGCCTAGGGCTGTAATACCTGCTGGTGTCTGGCTAAATGCATGTATTATGCTCACCAAACTGCCTGGTAAGAACATCTCTTAATGTTCATAGCCATATATTAGTGCTACTCTCACTTTTGGTTAGAGAAACTTTTCTTTTCAGATGTCAGTGACAGCTAGGATGACTCAAACGTCACCATACTGCTGAGAAGTGACAGAGGAGTTCTCAGCACTGAAACATTTCTATCAAACCGTCCAAGGTGCAGGGTCCATTGTGGAAGAGGTGGTAGAAAGAATGTAAGAGTCAAAGAAAGGGTAGGACTCCTTACAATGCACTCTTCCAGGCACAAAACTGCCTGAATATCCATGACCTCACAGTGTCTGGCACTACCTACACAAGACCCTCATAATAAGAGAGAAAAATGATGACATCAAATAAAAGAGAGACTAATTGAGAATGGGAGGGGATATAATAGAGAGTGAAGTTATGAAGGGGAAAGTGGTGGGAGGAGGGAATTATTATGGTTTATTGTCTATAATTATGGAAGTTGTCAATAATTTTAAATAAAATAAAATGAGTGGAAAGTAACCAGTATGTTTGAGTGATAAGATATGACAAAAATGCTAAGAAATAATTTATATTACCAAAACTCCATGTAGCAGGTCCACAGAGTTTTGGACTGAATCCCCAATGGCTGTTCTATTGATGTGCAGTGATATCATTATACCACATAAAAAAACAGATAAAATAGTTCTGGGGTTTGGGAAGAGAGTTCATTGGATAAAGTGCTTGTTGTATAAGCATGAAGACCTGAGTTTGGATCCCCAGCATTTACATAAAAGGGGTGTGACGATGCCTGCTTATAATCCCAGTGCTGGAGAAACAGAAACAGGAGGACCTTTTGGGTTTCCTAGCTAGCTAGCCTAGCTGAATTGTTAAGATGTAGGTTCAGTGTGAATCCTGCTGTCTCAAAAAGTAAGATGGAGAGTGGATTCGAAAAACATTGGATATTACTCTCTGTTCTCCACATACACATGTGCACAAGTGGACCCACATGTATAGGAACGTGCATCCACAAGTTTATACACACATACAAATTTCAATTACAGTGGGCATTCTGTCAATTACATGCTATCATGACAGTAGGTGGAAAATTGGATGTAATTATTTGCAGAATATATTGCCCCACATACTGATACTAGAGTTTTAATAAAACTACTAATTCAATAAAGACTGTAATTGAGAAACTTCAGTAACAAAAAATGTATATATTTGTGGGATGTAGAGATGGCTTAGTGGATAAGGTGCATTCCTGTGAAGCCTAAGGACCCAGGTTCGATTCTCCAGGTCACATGTAAGCCAGATGCTCATGGTGGCGCATGCATCTGGAGTTTGTTGGCAGTGGCTAGAAGCCCTGGTGCGCCCATTCTCACTCTCTCTTTCTCTCTCTCCTTTTCTCAGTCTCTAATAAATAAAAATAAAAATCTTAAAAATCTTAAATATATCCTTTAAAAACAAGTACATTTGCCATTTAGATATCTTGAAAAATCAGGTTTAGAGGAGAGGAATGAGAAAATTGCTAGTTTAAATAATAAAAATAGTACTCAGGCTAGGATTTTTAAAATTTATTTATTTTCAAGGAGAAAGACAGAGAAAAAGAAATGGGGGGGGGGGAGTCAGGGTCTCCAGACAGTGCAAACAGTCTCCAGATGCATGTGTCACCTTGTGCAGCTGACTTTATTTGGGTACTGAGGAATCCAACCAGGTTGCCCAGGTTGTTAGGCTTTGCAGGCAAGCACTTCAATGGCTAAGCCACCTCTCTAGTCCCATGCTAGAAATTTAAATATTTTCTATTTTACAAGTGTACTAACAATTTTAGGATGTACAGCAGTATAAGCACTAGAGATGCAGTAAAAGATGTTCTTAAGTAAGTTCATTTACATTACCAACATTTTTCTCTTACACAAATGAATCAGTTGACTAAAAAAATAATTTGAGGCCAAGCATGGTGGCACAAACCTTTAATCCCAGCACTCGAGAGGCAGAGGTAGTAGGATCACCATGAGGTCAAGGCCACCCTGAGATTACACAGTGAGTTCCAGGTAATCCTGGACTAGAGTGAAACCCTACCTCGAAAAACCAAAAATAGAAAATAGTTTGATTACAGCTGGGCGTGGTGGCACACGCTTCTAATCCCAGCCCTCAGGAGGCAGAGGTAGGAGGATTGCTGTGAGTTCGAGGCCAAATTGAGAGTACATAGTGAATTCCAGGTCAGCCTGAGCTGGAGTACAACCCTACCTGGAAAAAAAAATCGTTTGATTAATTCATAGTTTCATCATTTCAAAAAATTTCATTCCAAACAAGCACTTGAAAAAGTACTGCTGGTGTAATGGTATCTCTGGGCACATGTGACGTGGTGTGAAGAAAGTGGAACTGAGAGGGTTTGTCTCCACCATATATTTTGCTTCATTAAAATGACCACAAACCGCAACAAAATTTTAAAACTGTGATATATTTGACACTCGCAAAACTAAAATACATTGCTGTGTTTATTTGAGGCTCACAGAAAGATAACAAATGTGAATATGCATGGAAAAGTGTTATAAATCCTTCCATGTAATTCTCTCTGCTTATATTTTATGCATTGCATTTATTAAATTTTCATGCTAGATGGTTGCCTAAGGAGATTATGAAGAGATTTTTGTTATTTCACCATTTTCTCTTTGTCTAAAAAAATTAAAATTCATTCATCTAAAAAAACTATACATGAGCATACCAGAAGGGAGTATTTTACCCTTAAGTGTTTTCACCTTTTAGCTGGGTCTGTGTTAATATATAATGAATACTGTGTAATATGTTTAAAGTTCTCCAAGTTTTATCTCAATTTATTCACAAATTCATACTTGAGGGACAAAGTGAACTCTCTGAACATCTTTCAGCTCACATCTTCACAGTGGCTAAAAGAGTTTGTGTGTAGTGAAGAGAAAATTAGCCCTCATTGACTGCCAAAAGTCTCTTCTGTATTGTAAAAAAAAAAAAAAATTAATTGCATTCACTGATGACAAGTGTGGGTGTGTTTGGCAGACAAGGGGAGAGGACTTTGCTATATATCCTGCTGTTGAAAAATTTTTCTCATTCTGCTAACACTTTTCTTCTTCATGTCATCAAAAATATTTTTTTACTGATTACGTTGACACCCTCATAATGCCAGAATCTTTCTAACATCTCAGATGCAACTGTCTGTCATATTTCTGTATTCAAGCGTGTTGTCTTTTTTATATAGTATATATATATATATATATATATATATATATATATATATATACACATAATACTTTCTGAAACTACCAAATTCAAGTTTTACTTTGCTTTATGAAGATGAGTTCATATCTGAACCACAATAGATGAGCAACACATTTGTTTTCACGCCTCTGAAACTAATTTTATCTTCCTAACCAGTTTCTATCTTAAAGTATACAAACCATGTTAGCTTACAACTCAAAGTGCTGTAAGATAAGATAATTTTAGAAGGTAAATTACTTTGGTCATTTTCCCTGTGAAGGAGTTTCTTTCAGAGTATTTTTAATTTAAAAGAAATATAACCCAACAATAAAAATGGGAAAATGCTGCAGGTTGTTAATAACTGTTTTCCTAAAAAGATATTTATAAGTCAAATCACATTTTTCTATTGACTTACTTTATATTTAAGATACATGAAATGTTGGAAAGATGGCTCAGCCAGAGACTTCCAAATTCAACTTCCCACAACCCACACAAAACACTGGGCAGAGCTATGCATATTTGTAAATCTAGTCCTCGGGAGAAGGGAGATAGATATTTGCTGGGGCTCACTGATGGGCAGCAGCTCCGAGCTCCTGGTTGAGGGAGAGAGTGCATCCCAAGGGGGGGAAAAAAAAAACTATGCAGATAAGCAATAAGAGAACACCTGATTTTTTTTCCACTGGTTTTGGCATGGATAAGCTTGAGGCATAAGCATCTGTACAAACAGATGTTGTATAGCACCATATATAAACATCACATGCACCATACCACACACATACTCTACATACATACACACACACATGAACACAAAAAGAAAAGACATGTGCATGCTCTTTTGCAAGCCTCATATTCAACACCATCTTCATGGAATAATTATTGATTCTTTAATGGGTAACATTTTTCATGAATGGGCTCTTACCATGACTTTTACTACTGGTGGTGGAAAAGTGTATTGTCTTTAGATTCCTACTTTTTCCTAAGTATCTAACAGGATTATATTGAAAAGTTCTAACATAATATTGTAATAAATTGGAATGAGAAGGTTCATTATTTTAGTTATCATGGCTTCTGAACTATATTCAACTAAAAATCATTAAGCTGAGAAAATCCACCATCTATCCAAAATTAAGGTAAGGTGACATGCAAATTACCAAGGTTGGAAAATAAAAATTACAAAGGCAAAATCTCGAGGAATAGGACTCAACAAATTAAAAGCCTGAAGGGATGAATGGATAGACAGATGACAGGTGAGAAATTATAGATATGTGATTGATAGATAGATGATAAATAGATAGCTTGGGAGTGAAGGAGAAAAAGGGTGAGAGATTTCATAACTATGTTAAAGAGGACCTCTCTTTCTCATTCTCTCTATTGGAATCCACTTAGGGTGTACCTCCTGAATCATTGCATCTAATCATGGACATATGTGGTAATCGTCAATGAAACTGGAAAATATGTCAAACAATTATTGCATAAAGTTTTCTGAAATATTGGCATGATGCTTGGATAATTTCCTTATCAAGAATTTCTGAACCACAAGTAGTGGATTTCCTAGCACTCAAGCATTCAAAACACAAAGAAAGGAGGGTTTCATTGTAAGAAGCATGATAAGATGGAGCAACACATCTCTGTTCCAGAGGCACTCATAGTCTAAACAGGTAGCTCAGTCCTACCACCAACAAATTTTCCCCCTTCTATCTTCATGAAATAAAACAAAATCTCCATTCTCTTTTCCAGCATGTGTGCATGTGGTGTGTGGTATTGCCATGAAATATGTGTGTGGGTACACTTGGGCATATGGAGGCCACAAACCAGTGTCAGGTGTCTTTCTAATGTCACTCTACCTTATAGCTCACCAATTCAGTTAGGCTAGTTGGTCAGCAAGCCCCAAGGATCCCCTTGCCTCCATCTCCCTAGGATTGGGATGCCAAGCACACCCTGCCTCCTTCCGGCTTTGGGCTCTGAGGATCTGAACTCAGGTCCTCATGATTTCATGGCAAGCACTCTACCAAATTGCTCCTTGCTACAGCTTTCTTTTCTTCCTATGGCCGAATGAACTCCATTTGGCATACGTTGCACATTTTTGTTATCCATTCACTAGCCTATGGATACCTAGGCTGATTCGATAGCTTAGATACGGGAAACAATGCTTCAATAAACAAGAACATACAGGTTTCTCAATTGCATGTTGTGGTAGTTCGAATGGATGTCCCCCAGTTGATTCAGAGGTTTATTAAAAGCTTGTAATTTGGATCTCCAGCTGCCTGGCTAGAGGAGGTGCCACTGTGGGTTGGTCCTAGGGCACAGCCCTAAGGTGTGGGGGAGGACCTGGAATTCCAGTCTGAAGATACACAAACTGCTTGAGCTTTGCCTGGTGTTCCTGAAGTGTGCTTGCTTGCTTTTGGTGGTGGCTTTTCTCTTGGCATGGACCTGTGAAAAGGGGCCTAGCTTCTTCTGCCATTATAGAAATTCCCATCTGTAAGCTTCAACAAGTCTCTTCTTTTCCTATAAGTGGTGTCTGGTCTGGAGGCTCATCCCAGTGTCTTTGGAACTGATTACTATATATGATGACTGATACCTTTGAGTATGTATGTACCCAGGAGTGCTAAACCAGAATTACATTATACTTCTAGTTTTAATTTTTAGAGGAATCTCATATTAATTTCCATAATTCCATGCTGATTGATAACTTTGAGTATGAACCCAGGAACAGTATACAGGATCAAATTATATTTCTAGTTTTTAGTTTTTGGAGGAACCTATTAATTTCCATAGTTGCTGCACTTTTATATTCCCATTAACACTGCATTAGAGTTTTTTTATTCCTGCATCCTCTCCAGAACTTAATGTGACTTGTTTTATTTTTATTTTTTCACAGTGCATATTTATTTGGTTTGCATGGATGCATGTATGTTCATTTGTATGTGTATAAACATATGTGTGGGGGGAGGTATGCATGCATGTGTATGCACATGTATATGGAGACCAAAGGACAATGTCAGGTGTCTTCCTTGATCTTTCCTCTACCTTATTCTTTTCTTTGAGATGGGATCTCACTGAACTCAGTAATTTAGTCAGACAAGCTAGCCATCAAGTTCCAAGGATCCCATGTCTCTCCCTCCCCAGCCCTGGTATTACTGATGGACACTATAATTCCAGACATTTCACATGAGTGCCAGGTCTGAACTCAGGTTCTCATGCTTGCATAGCAAAGCATGTTACCACTGATCCATCTCCCTAGCCCCTGGGTTGTTTTGTTGATGGAAGCCACTGTGACTGGAAAGAAATGGAATCTCAGTGTAGTTTTGATCTGCATTTCCCTAATGGATAAGAATCTTGACCTTTTATTTCATACATTTACTGGCCATTTGTGTTTCTTTTTTGAGAATTATCATTTCATTTATTCTATTTATTAGAGTACTTATTATTTTATCCTCATTTCTTAAATTCGTTTTTAGTTTTAAAAATTTTGTTTATATTTATTTATTTGCAAGGAGAGAAAGAGAGAATGAATTACTGTGTCATGGCCTCCTGCCACTGCAAACAAATTCCAGACACATATGTCACTTTGAGCATCTGGCTTTACGTGGATACTGGGGAGTCATACCAAGACAGTCAGGCTTTGAAAGCAAATGCCTTTAATCACTGTGCCATTTGCCTAGTCCTTCAATTCTTCATATATTCTGGATGTTAATTTCCTATTAGTTGAACAGTTGGTAAATAATTTTCTCCTGTTCTGTATAATGTCCACTCACTTTGTTGGTTGTTTGCTGTAAAGAATATGTCCCTCCCCCACCCCGAGGTAGGGTCTCACTCTAGCCCAGACTGACCTGGAATTCACTATATAATCTCAGGATGGCCTTGAACTCACGGCGATCCTCCTATCTCTGCCTCCCGAGTGCTGGGATTAAAGGCATGCACCACCACACCTGGCAAAAATCTTTTTTAAAAAAAATATTTTTACAAGAGAGAGAGAGAAAAAGAGAGAGAATGGCTGTGGCTATGTCAGGGTCTCCTGACATTGCATATGAAATTCAGGCACTTTGTGCATCTGGCTTTACATGAGAATATAGGAGTTGAACCCAGACTAGCAGCTTTGCAACAAAATGCCTTTAACCTCTGAGCCACCTCTACAATCCAGGAATCTTTTTTTTTTATTTTGATATAATCTCATATATAAATTATTACTACATTTTTCCTGAGCTATTGGAGTCTTATTCAGCAATTTGATGTATATGTCTGTATTTGCTGTGTTTTTTTTTCTAATGTATATTTTTTTACACCTTTGTGAAAATGTCAGGTGCCCAGAGATAGATGCACTAATTTCTGGTTCTTCTTCTATTCCACTTGCCTATATTTCAGCTTTTTGGGCCAGTACCATGTTTTTTATATATAAGCATTATTTTCCTCTCAAGTTTCTCTTAGCCTTTACAAATTGTCACTGAATAGAATGAATATAAAGTTCATAAATTTAACCATTTGAATGTGAACATTTCAGTGGCATTTTATTAGATGCACAATTTTGTGCAGTTGTCACCTCAGTCAAGTTCCAAAACAATTTCATCACCTCGGAAGACACATATTAAGCTGTCACTCATTGTAAGCATCCCTTGGCAGCCACTAATCTGCTTTCTGTCTCTAATAGATTTGCCTATTCTGGGTACATGTTCTCGACTCCTATTATCTCTATCCTTTTGGGTCTGTTTTATTTTACTTAATTTAATGTTTCCAAGGCTCTTCCATGTTGTGATATATTCATTTCCTCTCAGTATTGAATAATATCACAGTGTGAGAATAAACCAAAGTTAGCTGAATCCGTTCATTGGTTGAAGAATGTTTGGGCTGTTTTCTAACTTTTCCCTGAGACCATTCATACAGATATACATGTTAAATTATTTTGGAAGGGGAATTTGTGGTTCATATTGTTTCACTGGTTGAGAAGACATTGAGCTGTGGATGCCCTAGTCTCTGTTCACATCAGCAATGCACAAGAGTTCCAATGTATCTATATTCTTGCAAATACTTATTTTTTACTTTTATATATCCTGTACATCCTAGCAAGCATGAAGTGCTATCAAATTGTAGGTTTAATTTGCATTTCACTAGTGACTAATAATCTTGAGTATATTTTCATGGGCTTGTTTGCCGTATTGATTTATTGGTATAACATCTTTTATCATTATTTTACACAAAAAGGCACTTTGAAGTTTTGAACTGGCCTCTCTTTTATGTTAAGTGATATATACCAGTAACCTAATATGAATCATATCATTCAAATATTTTATGACTCTGAATGTGTAACAGATCCCTTAACTTGTATAATGTGCACAAACTTTTATAATCTTATTAAAAGTATTACCATATAGTCTGTCCCTCCTTATTTATTTCCATCTTATTTCCCTATATTAATTGAGTCTTATTTTTGTATAGGTTGATTGTGATACCATTTCAATGTATCACAGTATCAAACTGTATACCTTGCATATGTGTAATTCTTACAGGTCAATATAACTCAGAAATAAATTCTTTTTTTATTTTATTTTTTAAATTTATTTATTTATTAGTCAAGTTGGTACCATTGTTAGGCTCATCCATGTCTTGCACCCTCCCCCTAGCCCCTCCTTGTTGAGGTAAATAGGTCAGAAATAAATTCTTAAAATGATCATTACATTTTATTTTTTCTGAATTTGTATATTATTTACACATATCAACAAATTTTAGTGTTCGGCTTCATACTGTTTGTATTACTGTCGAAGTGCTTGTTTAGGTAAGAGAATATTTTCTTCTCAGTGATATTTCACATTGGTCAAGAAAGAGAATCTTGGGGTTGGGGATTTAGCTCAGTGGATGAGCGCTTGCCTAGCAAGCGCAAGGCCCTGGGTTCGGTCCTCAGCACCGAAAAAAAAAAAAAAAAAAAAAAAAAAAGAAAGAGAATCCTTTCATTGTCTATGCAGATATTTTCACTTGATCCAGAACCTAGCAGTTGCTGAGAAGCACTAGTGGCCTGCCATAATGGTACTGAGGATCATCTTACCAAGTGGTACTTAAAGAAGAGCCTCTTGTGTACAACTCGAGCTTATTAATTTCTAGAACCACCCCATTTATTAAAGGAAAGTAAATAGATTTGATTAATTGCTTTAGATGTGGAATCAAGAAAATGAGAGAATCACTAAAACTTGAACAAAATGTACCATTTGGACATACATTCATTAACTAACACACTAAGTCATATATTAAATAGGACTGAAATAGTCTAAAAGAGATTTATATCTTCCTGCATTCTTGTAGTGCTATAAGAAAGTGCAAATAACATGGTACTTTGGCTTTTTTGTGAGGCTTTAAATATCAAGCCACTATAACACTTAAGTAGTCAACTATGAAAGAGACTTTTGGGAAACAGGGATATAGCTCACAAATAGAGTGTATGCTAAGAATGCATGTGCAATACCCTGGGTTCTATCACTAGTGTGTCACACATGCACACACACACACATGCACATGTGCATGTGCAGTTTTGTATATTACTGAGGCCCTGAATTTTGCTTTAACATGTTTTATTGAAAGAAAAATAATAATCTTTAACTCTAACACTTTTAAATTTTGAATCAAGTGACTCACCTTGGGAAAAAGCTTACAATTTTGGCTTGATGATTAGCTCCTTCTAAAGTCAATATCATACATTAATCATACTACATCAGAGGTATAACCATAAAATATTATTACCTTAATGTTTGTATTGAAGCAAGTAATAATATTCCTAAATTTAGAGGCAAAATTTCGTTTTTACTCAGAAGTAAAACGGAAAACAAATGTTAAGGAAAATAATTCTTTTTCACATTCATTCTGTCTTTTTTTCTATGACACATACACACACACAAACACACACACACATGCACACGTGGAAGGATAATTTGTTGAGAGGGTTATATATTTGTTTTCTATTAAATCCCATTATAGGTTTTTATAAGGTAGCATTTCATTGGGAAATGCCCCATAGGGGAAAAGAATGTTAGAATAAATGAGTCTGAAAAGCAGCACTTTCTACTTCCCATTTCTGAAAATTTGCAGAAAATATTAGTGTAATGAAGACTCGCAGAGGTTCTACAGGAAAAAATAAAATATTGTTAAAACTGTAATAACTCAGTGTATACCAAAGCTGGTACCAAAACACAGTTGATGCTTAGGAAAGCAATGCTAATATTGGCATATTTGCATAATTGGGCAACAACAGTCTATACAAATATTATATTTTTCAAAAGACTAGAAAGATATAAGAAAAGTTTTAACACATAGAAATAATAATACTTAAAGTAGTATACATACTAGTTATCCTGATTTAATCATTACAAATTTTATATGTAAGCTATAGTTCTATATGCCATACTTAAGCAGACTAATAATAATAAATATATTACTTAGGTTGGTATTTTTAACAGTTGCAATATCCCAAATTTGTTTCACCACTGAACCATTTTTTTAAAGATTTTATTTTTATTTATTTATTAGAGACAGAGAGAAGGAGAGAGAGAGAGAGAGAAAGAGAATGGGCATGCCAGGGCCTCCAGCCACTGCAAAACTCCAGACGCATGCACCCCCTTGTGCATCTGGCTAGAGCATCCAACCAGGATCCTTAGGCTTCACAGGCATGAACCTTAACCGCTAAGCCACCTCTCCATGCCCCATTGAACCATTTTTATATCTAGTACTTGTAAAACCATAGAGGTTAGAATATGTGTGGTCATTCCCACAAAAACCAGTAGCTTTATATAATTTCTTATGTGTAGCATGTTATTCTGAGAGAATACCTGTCATATCTATACTGTTATCTGTCATATCTATTCTGGTAATTTTTCTCACTATCACTACAGTAATAGTAAAAGTTCAATAAATCATGAATTACTTTTAAGCTTCTCCAAGAAGTAATAATGCTCTTGCAGCAAATGCCATTGACCAAGGCAAATGATATTTCCACTGTCAGGGGGAAAGGCTTATTCCACCATGTGTTCTAAAGACAGAGAGCCAGAAGTCTTTGGAGAACAGCAGGGCTACCACAAGCATACTCTGAAAATTTCTGGGCTGAAAAAAACAGTTTAGTACCTAGTATTCAATAACTCAATAAATATATAAAATAAAAACTCCCTGGAAGTGACTAACCCTGGGGTTTTCCCAGTCTGTAAGTATTGCCAGCTTGGCTTCTTGGCTCAACTGTCTATGTAATGCAGTCTGCTTCAACGCAAGTCATCCATCTGTAACCCAAACACGGACCTGGTGCCTTTGTTGATGAATAGCTTCCAGCAATTGGAGGCCATGATAACACATAAAGCTGTCTTTCATTCATCTACCTTGAAAGCCACCAGCATCCTAACATAACTCCATGAAACCTTTCTATTTTAATGCTTATGCATGGAGTATGTCTATGTCTGCCCTGACTGCTATAGACTGGGTGTTTCATTCATAAACAGTTCTGGTGTCTGGAAGTCTAGGATTAGATTTAGTGTCTGATGAGGGTCCATCTCTTGGTTCATAGATGGCAACTTCTCACTGCTGAAAGTAGAATAAACCTTGTTTCTTATTTATAATGGCCCTGATCTCATTCATGACTTCTCAGTGCATGATCTAGTCACATTCAAAAAGTCCTGCCTTTTAATACCATTGTCTTGAGTGTTAGAATTCAACACGAATTAAGGAAGGCATAAACATTCCATCCATAGAAGTATCTAGTGGTATTATTATAAAGGAGCTACATAACTTGTCAGCAATCCCTGTGCTATAGTTATTTCTATCCATAACAAACTAAACCTATGAGAATTAACATACAATTCTCTAAGGAACTGTTCTCTCATCTCTAAAATTTATGTATCTAGGAAAGAAGTTTCTAAAGCAGAACTGGCTTCAAGATAAGAAAAATGCCAAGAAGTAGGCTTGGGGAGATGGCTCAGTTACTAAACAGCTTGCTTTTCAAGCAGCAGGACCTGTGTTTAGTACTGAGAACCCATGTAAAAAAATGCTAGATTTGTTAGTAGACAAATCTACAAATCTGTTAGTAGTTAATACTAGTGTTGGAGAGTCAGAGACAGGTAGGTTCCAAGGGCTTGCTGACAGCCAGTATAGTCTAAATAGTGAGCTCCAGGCCAGTGAGAGACCCTGTCTAAAGAAAGAAAATGTGGATTGTACCTAAAGAATGGCACCAGAGGTTGTCTTCTATCCTAAGCACACACACACACATGAGCATGCATGCACACACACACACACACACACATGCACACACCTATACACACATGTACACACATAATACCAAGAGGATGTGACCTAATTTTGCTTTCCTTGATTCAGTCAACTACTTCTGTATGAAAATGTCTTGCATGTTGGGATTTTGGTTTTGGTTTTGCCTGTATAAGAGTATCAACTATTTGCCTCTTGGCTAAGACTTTTTTGAGATAAGATCTTGTGTACCTCAGGCCTCCATAGTGCTAGAATAAAGATGCTCCCCACCCTGCCCCCCACCCAGCTACCCTACTCATGAAAGAGCTCTTATGGTCTTTCATGGCCTTGATTAAAATATTCTGATCACCAACAAGAACAGACTTTATTTTACTTTTTAAAAATGTTTCTATTTACAAGCAGGGAGAGAATGAGCTCCAGGGTCTCTTCCACTGTAGATGAACTCCAGATACATGCATTAGTTTGTGCATCTGGCTTACGAGGAATTGAACCTGGGCCAGCAGGTTTTGCAAGCAAGCACCTTTAGTCACTGAACCATTCCCCCAGCCCAAGAATACACTCCTAACATACTCAGCCTACACAAGACAAATGAAGGTCAGTTCAACTAACCCAAGTTGCTTTCACATTGTAAACAATGGGAGATTTAGCTGCAATGTGTCTTTTTAATGACAAAGAAGATAAGCTGCTCCTAAGAATGAGAAACTGCTGGTTTCTCTATCTAGATCTGCAGTATAACTCCAGTCATTCTCCACAAGCCTGGAAAGTTTCACTTATTCACTTACTCCCTTAGAGCCATTGGGGTCAAATTAAAGCCAGACAGCTGGTACAGAAAAGACCTGCCAAGTGTCAAGGGGAACTGTCAACTTCAGTTCAGTTCTCTCAGCCCCACCAAAGTCTGCCTTCAATGATGACTCATAGGAGTTAAAGGATCCTAGGACTAACCCAGCCTTAAGGACTTGAGGCTTAAGTCCAATCATGTTTGACTTTTAGTATTCATTTCCCATCCCTTCTAATAGTTTATATGAAGCCAAAATAGCTTACTATAAAATACTTAATAGTTTTTTTTTATTATTATCACAACTGATGATTGCAGCATACCAAAGATGCTAGCAGTGACTAAATAAGAAAAGGATTCTGAGATCGAGGGATGATCCATCAGCACTCTTCATGAGAGGAGTACGCATGACAGTGCTCATGACATGCATTTGTCAGTGGTCTTGGGACCTCTACCTTTGCATTTTTTTAAAATATTTGAAAGAAAGAGAAATGATGTCCAATGTGTTAACACACAAAAGCAAGAGCAATAACAATAATCAACAAGGTACCATAAATTATTTCTTACCTTTGTGGGTTTCTCTTTTTTCCTTTAAATGGAGAGCATGTAATCTGAATTTGGTCCTTTTATTAAAAAGATCTGACTGGTATCATTCCTGTTGATGACATAAGAATTCACATTTATTTCTTGAAAGTTAAGTAATTCATGAATGCTATTTTTTCATTAGATATTTTCTTTAATTATTTTTTATTTCTTGTAATAAAGTTTTACAGGCTAAAATTTAAGACCACAGTAATATAAAGGAAAAAATTATGCTTATTTACAGGTCTTGCATCTATACATTTTATGAAACCAAAATGTAATCCCAACCCAAAAAGCTAAGGTAGATTCTTCCTTTAGCCTGTTTTGTTTTGCTAGGCTATTCAAGCAATTCTCCTTAATGGTGAAATTTAAATGTCCAATTATGAGTATTTATGTTCCTGGCAATTAATATTCTTATATCTAAATAGGGAGAACCTGGGATTCTTTCCTTTAATTTTCAGGCAAGGACTGTCACTAACATAAGTTAACAACCAAATTCAGCTATCATAATTACTTAAAATTAGCGACAACTGAGAACTCACTGATAGTTCTTCTAATATATGTCAATGGGCTGAAATGAGCACTTCTTGTCAAAATTAAAAACACTAGAATCTCATGACAGATTGAAATCATAAAATTCTATCCTCTGCTTCATACTAACTTTGGAATTTTTCTGCTTTCAAAGATTAAAGAATGAAATAAGGTGGTAAAGACCAGCTAGTTATTCACAAAATTGCATCCCATTTCTTCTGAGGTATAAGGTTGTACAACATATCCAAGCCTTCCTTGCACTTAGATTCAACTATATGAGGCTAAGTTAAATTCAGCAGGATGAATAATATGTGACACATGCTATTTCCAGGCCTGGTTTCTAGATCTCTTCTACATGTATGCATCCACACTTTTCTTCCCATCCTTCAATTAAGAGCATGCTCCAAGTACCTGGGAAAAGGAAGAGCTGAAGGTTGAAGGGTCTTAGCTCCTTAGGTGTACATAGATGATATGTGACCAACAGCAGTTGGACTTATGCCTAGCATTAAATAAATCATAAAGGTATTCAGCTTCTGAGATGTTAGGGTGGTTTGTTTCATCAGCTATTCTATCCTGCATGTGGAGGCTAGAAGGCAACCTTTTAGAAGACCTGGTTTATTACTGGCCTGGAACTCACTGAATAGGTCAGATTTGCTGCCCAGCAAACCCTAAGGTCTTCCTATCATGGCCTCCCCAGCTCTGGACACGTGCCACCACTCCTGGCATTTTTACACGGATACTGGGGGTTTAACTCATGTGCTCATGCTTGTAAGGCAAGCACTTTATGTACTGAGCCATCTCCTCCATCCTCATTGATTATCTTAAACATTCGGTCTCTAATAATATTCCTAAATGCTAAGTGAACTACTGTTATTAATTGAATCCCAAATATCAGAGTGAATACCTTCTTTTAGTGTCACAAGAAGTGCTTCTGAACAATCCTCATATGCCAAACAAAACACAATTGTGTCATCCTTACATATCATAAAATGAAACCACAGATGACTGGATTAGTATCAGTTAGTCATGAAACCAGGACTCAAATCCAGCTGTGTTTCACAGCATGTCCTGGATTGTGAAGCTCTAAGCTACATTATCGTCTTGGTTCTCACCTCACCATGTCTGTCTCTTTTCTGACAATAATGGACTCAGTACTGTCTGTTTTATCACATCACAGTATGCCTGTCATGGATATTCAAGCACATCCTTAGCAAAAGAAACACTTCTGGAGGCATTACCATACCTGATGTAAAGCTGTATTACAAAGCCATAGTAACAAAAACAACATGGTACTGACATAAAAACAGGATTATAGATCAGTGGAACAGAGCAGAGTACCTGGACTTTGGGTCAAGTAACTACAGCTACTTGACATTTGACAAAGGCTCTAATAATGTAAATGGAAAAAAAAGACAGCGTCTTCAACAAATGGTGCTAGACAAACTGGATAACCATAAGCAGGAAAATGAAATTAGATCCATACATCTCACCATGCACAAAAATCATGAGCAAATGGATCAAAGACCTCAATATAAGACCAGAAACTCTGCAACTACTGGAAGAAAAAAATAGGAGGAACTTTTCATGATATAGGAGTGAGAAAAGACTTCCTGAATAAAGCCCAAGTAACTCAGGAAATTAAACAATCACTCAACCATTGGGATCTCATGAAGCTGAAAAGTTTTTTCACATACAAACATACAATAAGCAGAGTGAATATATTTCCCAAAAAAATGGGAGAAAATTTTTGCTGGCTATCCAACTGACAGAGGACTAATTTTTAGAATCTACAAAGAACTAAAAAAACATAAACAATAAAAAGTCAAACAACCCACTCTCAAAATGTGGCAGAGAACTGAACAGGGAGTTCTTAGAGGAAGAAAGACAAATGGCAAACACATACTTAAAATGTTCAACATCCCTAATCACCAGGGAAATGCAAATTATAACAACTATGAGATTCCACCTTACCCTAGTAAGGATAGTAAACATTAAAAAAATCAAATGAAAACAAATGCTAGCAAGGATGTAGACAAATAGGAACCCTCATTTGCTGTTGGTGGGAATGTAAGATGGTACAACTACTTTGGAAAGCAATATGGAGACTCCTGCAAAGGCTGACTATAGAGTTACCAACAGACCCACTTATTCCCTTACTGAGCATTTATCCTAAACGCTCCATGCCTCAGTTCAGAGAGTTTGTTTAACCATGTTTATAGCTGCTCAATTCATAATAGCTAAGAACTGGAACCATCCCAGATGTCCATCATTGGACAAATGGATAAATAAGATGTGGTATATCTACATGATGGAATTCTATACAGCAGTAAGGAAAAATGACAGAGTGAAATTTGGAGAAAAATGGTCAAACTTGGAACAGATCATTCTCAGCAAACTCATCCAATCAGAGAAAGACAATTGTCTCATGGTCTCACTTATCTGTGGCTCCTAACCTGAATTTGCCTAAGATGCTACCATAGCTCATAGGCATCTCGAGGACCAAACAATAAGGAGGGTGGGGTGAGAGGGGAGGGTAAGGGAGTGGGGGACACAAAACTGGACCCAAATAGAAAAGGTTGAATCTTAGTCAGATCCTTAGAGGGAACACTAATTCAAAGTGCCCTGGAGAGGGTACGATGAAGATTTACCTTAATCTTCTCTTGTTTCTCTCTCTCTCTCTCTCTCTCCTCTCTCTTTTCTGTCTCTGTCTCTGTCTCTCTTTATCTCTTTTATATTTCCTATCTTTTTCTTCCTTATTTTCCCTTGGTGGTGGCCTGTAACTCCCACTACCAGGATGCAGTTGATATCCACAATGAGCTGTTGATCAGAGAGACCTACAAGTCTTCCCCCCAAAAAAGACATGTTTCTGTCAGAGCACTTGATTACCCATCAAAGGTTAATGGTAAGACCTTACTGCTGAAGAAACCATATGCTATTGGTACAGAACATGGAGAGACCTTGCAGCAATCTGGAAGAGAGCCAGTAGCCAGACAGTTAGCTCGTCTAGTGCCAGAGGTGTTACATGAGCTACTGGGGGAAAATGACCAATATCTGTCCAAGTAACCCATTGTCTAAGTTATTCAGCAGCCAACAACCTGATGTGATGCTCACCCAAGTACAATAGTGGCACACAGCCATGGTGGGTAACCAGCTGTTCTTGATTTGTCTGACAGATCTGCTCAATGAAATGGTACCCATATCTGGAACTGGGAAACAAGTCAGAACCATATCCAAAAATCAAGTCTGCTCTCCATTATCAAGCTCTCACCAATCTTGGTCTACACCTATTAAATTCCCTCAAAAATAATAATGGTTATCCCATTTATCTGGTGCTGACTTCTCTCTGTGTTGGAGAATTTGCTGCTCTTTTTCAGATGGGCACAGAACCTGAGGAGAGATTCAGCCCATTGCACCTCACCAGGGCCCAAAGAGTAATTGGGAAATGAGCAAGAGTGCTGCTTTCTTGGTGAACCTAGTACCAACACAAGGGTGACAAGGATAGATGCAGAGAACACTCAGCTCCTACCAAACCAGATATCCAAAGACACAGAGCTTCCCAAGAGCTCATCACTGAAGTAGACCTAAAACAAACCCAACATGGCTCAGGGAAATTCTTGAAAGAGGGGGCAGAAAGATTGTTAGAGCCACAAGTTGGGATATTATGCACAGAGTCATTGCCTCTTCCCCATAACTGATGGCTACCCCCACCATTCATGGCCCACAATCCCCAACCAGGAGGGTCCCTTTGGAGGAGGAAGTACAGGGAGGAGGCTAATGATGGTACCAACATGGCTATTTACACATTATGTACATAACTAATAAAAAAGAAAATTACAGCTCTGTAGTCAAAATCTGGCATGATCTCACATAATTCTCTGAAGCTATCTCAAGGAGAAAAAGAGTTTATTGAACATTTTAGCTTCATTAGGCTATGTAGGCTCATATGGAACAATCCTCAAGTTGTAACCTGGAACTTACATAGAGGCTCATCTTGTCACACAGTGGAGATGGCATATGTGCATAACATCACTATCCAGGGATCATCAGACATCATTGCCTCTGAACTCATTGGGGTCCTGGTTCTTCATAATCCAAGGAAAGAAGTTGTTTGGTTAAATGCTGCATCTGGAGACTGGGAAAGTCAAGTTGGCTTCCACATTAAGTAGCTTAGTCTTATGTGTGAAACTTCTTAAACATAAGACATCTGTTCAAAACATGCTTGGAAACCAAGAAGTTGAATGAACACTTATACTCAAAGTTATACAGAAGCCGAGAATGTTGGGAAATGTGGAAATCTTCTTTTAAGGGAAGCTGGTTCACTTAGATAACAATGAATTAAAAACAAAACAATCAGGGCTGAAGAGATTGCTCAATGGTTAAGGTGCTGGCCTGCAAAGCCTAACAACCCAGATTTGATTCTCCAGTACCCACATAAAACCAAATGCACAAAGTAGCACATGCATCTGTAGTTCATTTGCAGCAGCTGGAGGCCCTGGAGCATATTCTCTCCCCCTCCCCCTTTCTCTCTCTCCTTACAAATAAATAAACTTTTTTAAAAAAAATCAGCAGGGAAGATGGGTCTGCTACATTGTGACATGATTTGGGTAAATTCTGGCTATTTTTACTCTGAGTGGCCATATTATTTTCTCACCACTAGGTCTTGACAGTTCTCCACTAGTGAGGAAGTTCAAAAATACACACTAGACAGTGAACACCTTTAAAAAGTGCTGGTTTAAGTAACTAGCTCTGAAAGAACAATACATAAAGATAGACTAAGTAGAAAACAAGTAGGTTAAAAGATATTAAGAAGCACATAGACACTTCAAGAGGCCCAAAGGAAGTTAACAGTTTTGCTTCTAACTGCTGCAGGCAGCACTTTTACAGTGTTTGCAAAGATCAAGCTCAGATCACCTACTAACTTTGTTTCCATATTACCTCTGTACATAAACTTATCCTATTTTGTAAATTCTGTGAAATTATGGGTTATGCCTCTTTCATACTTGTTCCAGTATAGCTCCAACCTTCATTCTGTACTTAGAAATCAATATTTTACTATGTGCTTTCAACTAGAATAGCAAAATGTATGAGCAGTTTTTATTTAGATTAAATACAGTCTAATAATAACTAGTAATTGGGAAAAATACATTGAAAATATGGGTTTCCAACAAACTCAGAATACTTGGATGTATCATTCCTAGAAAGGTTGATTTAGGGAATCAATTTTGTATTGATTTTGATTGTCACAATGCACAAATTAGCTTTGAAATGCCCTATAATGATTACATGGCTATGCAACACATTGTGTGTGGCACTGCTGCTCCTAAATGGAGAAGTGAGTTAACGTGCTCTATTCACTACCCAGCACCCTTTCCAATGCTTGTGTCCAAACATCACTTCTTAAGTAGTCACATTGATCACATTGATTAATACTCCCTTTAGCAAAGATGAACAAATTGATTTGCTCTTCTAAACTTCAGCACTAACTATGATATTCGGAGTGTAGTTTCCTTGAACTTTATAAGAGCTATCTTCACAGGATCCTTCCATTCTCACTGATTATATCTGCAGATGGAAATCAGGTGTGAAAATCCATTAGGGTGCTTCACAACAGGACCAACTTTGACTAGTATTGAACTCTCATGTTCTCTCTTCCTTAATTAAGGTATAAAAACATTTTACCATAGAGAGAGAATGAGATAGATTATGGATCTCATTCCTTCTAATAACATGCGTTTCATCCAATTGGGGAATAATACATCTCTTACTTCATTGCTTTGCAAAGAGCCACTTGGTTCTCCCAGAGAAAGAATAAAGAGCTTGATTTTACTTATAAAGAGCTTTCAGTTATCCATGTGACAAAAGAAAAATGAAGTATACAGCTGTTCCCCCAAATTATAACATGTTTTTTCACTAAACATTTTTAAACCCAAATAAAGAATGGTATTTAAATGAGTTAGCAACATAGAATCTCATTTTAGACCTAGAATAACCTTTAATGTTTGCAGCAGCACATAAAAGCTGTTATAAGCACAGGTTTTGTTGTCAGATGACCTGGATTGAAGACCTAGATTTATATGTATTGGTTGTGTGACATATGTAATTAAAAAAAAATTACTCGAGCTGGAGAGATGGCTTAGTGGTTAAGCACTTGCCTGCGAAGCCTAAGGACCTTGGTTTGAGGCTTGATTCCCCAGGACCCACGTTAACCAGATGCACAAGGGGGCGCATGCGTCTGGAGTTCGTTTGCAGTGGCTGGAGCCCCTGGCACGCCCATTCTCTCTATATATATAACTGCCTCTTTCTCTCTCTGTCGCTCTCAAATAAATAAATAAAAATTAACAAATTTTTTTTTAAAAATTACTCTATTTGACCATGTTTCTGTCTGTATAATGACCTTGTAATAATAAATAATAAAATAGGCAAATTTTAAAAAATTAAAAATAAAATATAAGTATAATAAATACTTCCTAGGCTGTTTTGAGGATTCCATGGGATAATGCATTCCAGGCCTTAGATACTTATGTATTTATTTTACTTTTTATACCCTGAGCATTTCTGTTACAGAAAAATAGAACCAGTTAAAGCAAAACAAAACAAAACTTTAAAAATCTCTCTGAGGTGTGTCTTGACTTTTAGTAGTCTTTCTATTATAGTGCCTCAATATTTTTATTTTTCTGAAACCTTCATTGAGTAAATGAAATGAAAACAAAATAGGTCATTGTTTTTTGTGGAAGTGGAAAAATGAACAATAAAAAGGCAGAGTCGGTCTAGACCCATAAGCTACTATGAACATGGAAACAAAACCATCCCTAGGTGTTCATGTCTGCCAGTTTATTTTCATGGGAGTAGTCACAATAGTGGGACCATTAACTGCAGAGTCAACATGCAATAAATAGCTTAGTTTTTGTTGATTCTCAAGTTAAAATGATTACTAAGAAGAGCAACAAATCATTATTGTTAATATTTGGATAAAGGCTGTATGTACAAATGGGCACAGATGTGAACATATTGTAAGCAGGAAGAAAGGCACCAGGAAATTGAAAACTCAGAAAATGCAATTAGATTGCATTTTAAAAATATGGCTGCAGGGCTGGAGAGATGGCTTAGCGGTTAAGCACTTGCCTGTGAAGCCTAAGGACCCCGGTTCGAGGCTCGATTCCCCAGGACCCACGTTAGCCAGATGCACAAGGGGGCGCATGCATCTGGAGTTCCGTTTGCAGTGGCTGGAAGCCCTGGCGCGCCCATTCCCTCTCTCTGTCTATCTGCCTCTTTCTCTGTGTCTGTCGCTCTCAAATAAATAAATAAAAAATGAAGAAAAAATTAAAAAAAATATGGCTGCTTTCATTTTTAATGAATTTCCAGGGAATAGGACAAAATTAAGCATATTAGAGGCTCTCCTATGCCTTCTGAAGTGTATTCTCTGCCTGTGTTGACTGTTGGATGAAAAAATACAGCAGTATTTGAAACAATACCTTTTCTATGTATATTGAGATGATTTTGTGATTTCTGCCAATATCCCTCCAAGTCAAAAGTCTTGACAGAACTCAAATTAGAAGGAATATAATAAAGACATGGTAGAACAAACGTATTGCTAATTTTATACTGAACAGGGAAAAGTGGAAGCCATTTCACTAAATGTGAAGTGAAACAAGGATCCCCCCCACACACTCTTTGTCTTCTACAATATAGTACTTAACATAAAATGTACAAACAGGAAAGGAAGAAGCAATACTATCCCTATTTTCAGACAATACTTAAAAGACCCTACAGACAACCCCAGAAAACTGTTAGATCTGATAAGCACTTTCAGCATGGTAACAGAATGCAAAATCAACAAACAGAAATCATAAGGTTTTCTGTATACCAATATTAACCTTTTCAGGTTTCAAAATTTCTTTTCCAAAAAGAAATAAGGAAAAATAATCAATCCACAGTAATTGACAAATAAATAAACTATCTAGAAATAAACAACCAAGAAGGTGAAAGATCTCTACAGTGAAAACCGAAGACACTGAGGGAACAAGACAGAAAAGACAGAAGAGGCAGAGAACTTCCAAGCTCATGGATTGCAGTATCAATATTGTAGAAATGGCTATAGTACTCAAAGTGACTTAAAGATTCAGTGTAAGCTTCATCAAAATTCCAGTGACATTGTTCACAGAACTAGAAAAAAAACTAATCCTGGCATTTCAAGTGGAAGAACAAAAGACCTGGAATAGCCAAAGCAATTCTAAACAGAAAGAATAATGCTGGCCAGATCTGATGGCTCTTGCCTTTTAATCCCAGCACTGGGAGGCACAAGTAAGAGGATCACTGTGAGTTGAAGGCTAGCCTGGGACTACATAGTGAGTTCCAGGTCAGCCTGAGCAACAGTGAGTCCCTACCTCTAAAAACAAAGCAAACGAAAAAGCATAAAGATGGAAGTATTTCCAAAGCCCATCTCAAATTACACTTCAGAACCGTAATAATGAAGGTGACATAGTACTAAACTGAACATACATGTAGGTTATGGAATAAAACATAGGGCCCAGAAATAAACCCAGACAGCTCCAGCCACCTAATTTTTGACAAAAATATCAAAAGTATACTTTGAAGAAAAAGATAACTTCTTCAAAAAATGGTTCTGAGAAAACTGGGCATCCATATGGAATTGGAGCCCTATCTTCACTCTCCACAAGAACTAATTCAAAATGGATCAAATTGCTTAATGTAAGACCTGGAACTTTGAAACTACTAGGGAAAAACAGAGGAAATACTTGAAGATATGGATATAGCCAAAAACATTCCTTAAATAGTTTTATTTATTTACTTGAGAGAAAGAGAGAGAGAGGATTAGAACACACAAAGCAGGAGCTCTGGCCACTGCAAATAAACTTCAGATGCATGTGCCACTTTGTGCACCTGGCTTTACATGGGTACTGGGGAATCAGATCTGGAGCAACAGGCTTTGCAAGCAAGCAACTTTAACCTGCAAGCAATCTCTGCAACCCACAAAAACTTTCTTAAGAAGATCTCTAATAGCACTAAATTGACCAATGGTATAACATGAACTTAAATAGCTCCTTCTCAACAAAGAAAACAATTGCCAGAGTAAAGAGACAGCATATAAAATTGGAAGCAATCTTTGCCAACTATATATCAGACAGGAGGTTAATATCTAGATTTTACATAGACAATATAGAAGTTAAAAGCCAAATCCTCCAGTCAATACTGAACTGGACAGTTTTCAAAAGAAGAGAAAAAGTGGCAAATAAATATTTGGGGAAAAAAGGCCATTGTTCTGAGCCCTCAAAGAAATTCAAGATAAACTACATTGGGATTCCATCCCACCTCAATCAGAAAACACATGATAATAAATGCTAGAGAAGATGTGGGGGCAAAAAAGAACACGTTCACTGCTGGAGAGGATGTTGACTGGTGCCCCCTGGTTTTCCATAGGAAGCCAGTATAAATGTTTCTCAAAAAAAAAAAAAGAGAAAAAAAAAGAAAGAGAGAAAGAAAGAAAGGAAGAAAGAAAGAAAGAAAGAAAGAAAGAAAGGAAAGCAATCTAAAAAGCTGAAAATCACTATGCCAAACTAAATAAGCCAGACACACAAAGACAAATACTCATGTTTGCTCTTATAATTTTAATGTGTGTGTTTGTGTGTTCATATCATAAAACTAGAAAGGGGATGATGAGGAGAAATAATATATCTTAAGGAAGAGGAGAAAGAACTAAAATAGAGGATAATAGAATACTTGTGGTGAAAGAAAAGGGGAAATTATTAATGGACAGAAGGGAATCAGCAAGAGGCTATCTGAAGGATGAGAGAGGGAAGGCATGGGACTGAATAAGAGCAAAGTATGTGTGAAAATGCTAAAACAAAGCCTATCACTTTGTGTGCTAGCTCAGAAAAAAAAGAGCTAATTTAAAAAATGCAGTAACAGGGGGCTGGAGAGATGGCTTAGCGGTTAAGAGCTTGCCTGTGAAGCCTAAGGACCCCAGCTCAAGGCTCAATTCTCCAGGACCCACATTAGCCAGATGCACAAGGGGTTGCATGCATCTGGAGTTCGTTTGCAGTGGCTGGAGGCCCTGGCACACCTATTTTCTCTCCCTCTGTCCATCTGCCTCTTTCTCCCTCTGCCTGTCACTCTCAAATAAATAAATATTTTTTTTTAAAAATGCAGTAACAGCCAGGTGTGATGGTGCTCACCTTTGATCCCAGCACTTGGGAGGCAGAGATAGGAGAATTACTGTGAGTTTGAGGCCAGCCTGTGACTACAGAGTGAGTTCCATGTCAGCCTGAACTAGAATGAGACACTACCTTGAAAAACCAAATAAAATAAAATAAAAAATGCAGTAACAATTATAATATCTATCAATTATTAGGTACTTAGCATGTATTAAACATTTTGTTAGGTACTATCAAATATGATCTGTGAATCATCCCATTTAAATCCCACAAGTTTATGAGGAAATAACTATCATATTTCTAGGCATATAGACAAAGGAGCTGAGTATAGAAAGGCTCAAAGTCAAGTATAAGTGAGGATGAGCAATTGGCTCAGCAGGTAAAGGTGCTTGCTTACAAAACTAGGTATAAGGATACATCCATGTAATCCCAGCACTTAGGAAAAGGAGGCAGAGGGATCAGAAATTCAATGCCTCATCTATATAATCAGTTCAAGAACAGTCTGTATTATATGAGATCTTGTCTCAAAAACAAATTCATACATAAAAATAGAGGTTGAGTTACCTGCCCATGTTCAAAGATGTAACATGTTAGCATTACTTACTTTATTTCTTAGTGCAAACACACTAACTGAGCAACTGGAGGAGGATTTCCACCTACTGTGATGCTTGGATCTCTACAAATCTACAGCAAGAAATATACTGTGAACATGGCAGCTGGAGGAACAAAAGTGAGAAGCAACTAACTCTTTGCTGGATACTTCTTCAAAACTACCAGATGTGCAACTAAGGCTATCATTCTTGGAGGCTAGTTTCCTTTCTTGATGCCTGGGCAGGAAAACAGCTTGCTAATGAGGAGGCATTCACCTAAGAGCTTCTGCCTCAGCTTCCTTGAGTCTAGGCCATGAATGACTCAAAGAGGGCTGGGGCTGTAGTTCAGGTGGTAGAGAGCTTGCCTAGCAGGCATCAATCCCAGGGTTCTATTCCCAGTACTGCATAAAGCAGGCATGGTGGCACACACCTGTAGCCCCAGAACTTGGAAGGCAGAAGCAGGAGAGTCAGAAGGTTATCTCTGTGGCTACATCGTGAATTTGAAGGAGCCTGGGTGAAATGAGAAGCTTCTCAAAAAATATATATATATCAAAGAAGAAAGGATATTACTCAAAGAAAGCCACTTCTCTGAAAGTTGCACTTTCCCCTGGGCCACCTAGTCTATGTGGATCTTACTGTGTTCATGCATTTGGAAGGCATTCAATGAAGAAAAGTAATATTCCATACAGGAATAATACTTCAAAATATATTTTTAGGCTATATGAGGATTTCCTGTTCATTGGCATTATAATTAAGAGAGAGAGGGGGGAAAAAAAAACTTTTTCAGGGGCTGGAGAGATTGCTGAGCCATTAAGGTGCTTGCCTTCAAAGCCAAAGGACCTTGGTTCAATTCCCCAGTACCCATGTAAGCCAGATGCACAAGGTGGCGCATGCATCTGGAGTTTGTTTGCAATGGCTAGAAGCCCTGGTGCACCTATTCTCTCTCTCTCTCTCTCTCTCTCTCTCTCTCTCTCTCTCTCTCTCACACACACACACACACACACACACAGCCTTTTTCCTTCTCTCAAATAAATAAATAAAAATAAAATATTATAAAAAAGTTTTGCAAATGTCTTTTATTTTCATTTATTAGTTATGTACATACTCAGTGTGTAAACAGCACAAGTTGGTACCATAGTTAGCCTTCTCCCTGTCTTCCCTCCTCTGAAGGGACCATCTTTATTGGGGATTGTAAATCATGCATTGTGGGGGTGCCCTCAGTTATGGGGAAGAGGCAATGTCTCATAATATCCCAACTTATGGTTCTAACAATCTTCCCACCCCCTCTTCTGTAAATTTCCCTGAGCCATGTTGGGTTCGTTTTAGGTCTACTTCAGTGATGTGGTCCTGGGAGCCTCTGTGTCTCTGGATCTCTGGTTTGGTAGGAGTTGAATTTTCTCTGTGTCTATCTCCTTCATCCTTGTGCTGATCCCAGGTTCACCAAGAAAGAAGCACTCTTGTTCATTTCCCCAATTACTCTATGGTTTCAGCTGGAGCCCTGGTGAGGCATTATGGGCTGATTCTTTCCTCAAGTTCTGCATCCATCTGAAAAAGAGAAGCAGAATCTCCAATGGCAAGTAAAGTCAGGACCAGATAAAGGAGATAACGATTATTATTGTAGAGAGAATTTAATAAGTGTAGGCCCTCTTGTATCCTAAGATTGGTGGGAGCTTCATACTGGAGAGTGAACTCATTTTCTGGATATGATTCTGACTTGTTTCCCATTTCCAGCTATGGGTTTCATTCCACTGACTGGATCCATTAGCCAATTCAAGAGCAGTTGGTTACCCACCGTGGCTGCGTGCCACTAATGCATTAGGGCAAGCATCACATCAAGTTGTTTGCTGCTGAATAGCACAGACCATGAGTTGCTTGGACAGATGTTGCTCATTTCCCTCCAGTCACTCATGTAGTACCTTCTGGCACTAAACAAGCTGTCTGGCACTAAACAAGCTGTTTGGGGACTGAATCTCTACCAGAAAAATCAAACAACCCACTCACAAAATTGGGCAGATAACTGAATAGGGAGTTCTCAGAGGAAGAAATACAAATGGCAAACAGACACTTAAGAACACATTCAACATCCCTAACCATCAGGGAAATGCAAATTAAAACAAATATGAGATTCAATCTTACCCCAGTAAGGATAGCAAACATTAAAACATCAAATGAAAACAAATGCTAGCAAGGATGTGGACAAATAGGAATCCTCATTTGCTGTTGGTGGGAATGTAAGATGATACAACCACTTTAGAAAGCAATATGGAGACTCCGTAAAAGGCTGACTATAGAGTTACCAACAGACCCAATTATTCCCTTACTGGGCATTTACCCTAAAAGCTCCATGCCTCAGTTCAGAGAGATTTGCTTAACCATGTTTATAGTTGTTCAATTCAGAATAACTAATAACTAAGAATCAAACCAGATGTCCAGCATTGGACAAATGGATAGCCAAAATGTGGTATATCTATGATGGAATTCTACACAGGAGTAAGGAAAAAATGACACAATGAAATTTGTAGAAAAATGGTCAAACTTGGAACAGATATTCTCAGTGAAAGACAGCTCTCTCATGATCTCACTCATCTGTGGCTCTTTACCTGTATCTTCCCAAGATAGTGTCATACCTAATAGGCATCTCAAGTGGACAAAAGGGAGGGTGGGGAAGGAGGAGAGGGTAAGGGCAGTTAGGGGGCATAAAACTGGACCCAAATGGAGCTGATACCATAAAATCCTATACCCTGAAAGACAGACTAAAAGCTTGGACCTTCATCAGGTCCATGGAGGAAACACCTGAATCAAAAGGCCCTGGAGAAGGTATGATGAAGGCTAACTTTAATCTACTCCTGTTTCTCTCTCTTCTCTCTTTCTCTCTTTCTCTTTTATATTGCCTATCTTCTTATTCTTTTTTCCCCTTTGGCACTGGCCTGTAACTCCCAGTACCAGAATGTGGTTAGCATCCACAGTGAGCTATTGATCACAGAGACCTACAAGTTTTCCCAAAAGAAGATAGACTTCTGTCAGAGCATTTGATCACCCACCAAAGGTTAATGATAAGACCCTACTGCCAAAAAACTCCATATGCTGTTGGTATGGAACATGGAGAGATCAAATGTCTTTTTAAGGCTAGAGATAAGGGTCATGGGTAGAGTGCTTGCATCCATGCCTGAGTCCCTGGGTTCTATTCTTAGCACTGTATAAAGCCAGGCATGATGCATATCATCCCAGCACTTTGGAGCTGGAGGCAAAAGAATTGTATTTCCATGTCATTCTCAGCTACACAGTGAGGCTAGCCTGAGTTACATGAGATTCTGTCTCAAAAAAAAAAAAAAATAATAAATCTCTTCTTGTTTTAGTTTTGGGATTTGTTTTGTTTGTTGTTTTGACAAAGGGTCTCACTCCCTGACTTGCCCCAAACTCACAATCATACTGCCTGTGTCTCCCAAGTGCAGTAAGCACAGATGTGCACAACTGTGCCACGAGTTTTTTTTATTGTTCTTTTCTTTTTCTTCCTTTTTTTTTTTTTTTTTAAATTTGGCTTTTTGATGTAGGGTCGTGCTCTAGCCCAGGCTGACCTGGAATTCACTATATAGTCTCAGAGTGTCCTCAAACTCACAGTGACCCTCCTCAGAGGGAGTACAGTTATGATGACCTAACCCCAGTCCAATTAGAGAGCGGTTGGTTTCCCCCATAACAGACATGACACCATTGCACCCATTGGCTCATTTGGCCTGGCTGGCCAAAATTAAGGCTTGCATTGTCCACTGTTGAGTATCTCGACTAGTGATTTCTCTCCCTCCAATTGAACTGCATGCAGCATAGCTTTTTCCAGCTTTCTGTCAGCTGGTCTACATGGAGGAGGTTTACAGTTCATCTCCAGCAGGATTTCTCAGTGAAATGTAGCCCAAGTATGTGGAGTCTTCAGCAATAGGGTCTTATCATCTACTCTTGATAGTAAACCAAGAGCTTGGCAATGGCCTGTAATGTTTTAGGGGCAACAGGGACCTCCCTGGTTAACAACACACTGAGAGGTATCCCGTCCCTGGCACTGCAGAATTTCTAAAGCAACAATCTATGGCTTCTGGATGTGCCATTATCCAAGTAGGCTTCCACAGGTCTTATTAAGAATATCTTGAATTGTGATTGGTCCTCCTCGCATCCTTCTTTTACTCAGTCTCTTTGCCTGGCCTAGCTTAGGCCATTCCACTCACTGTAATCTGTTCCTCTACTTACATATATATAATACCATCCCCTTAAGTCCTTCCCTCGGCTCCCTCATATAGCCTTTTTCTAGCTGACTGGCCTCTGCTATGGATTTTTGGTTCCAGCTCACATACATCCAAATATTTGTAGCTATTATCCATATAGGAGAGAGAATGTGTGACTTTTGGCTTTCTGGGCCTGGGTTACCTCACTTAGTGTAGATTACTTTGTTATTTCCATTTTATTTCTGTCCTGATCTTAATTATTTCGTTCCATCTATTGATATAGGGGCTGGATAATTCATGTTTGTCCAGTGTCTTAACATGCAGGATGAAGTTATTTAATTGAGATTTCTCTGACTTTTTAAAAACAGATTATACTCTTATTCCCTGGCCCCTAGACCCATTTACTTGGGATCCTGCTCAGTGGAGTTATGGGACTCACTGTGGAGTCATGAAGGCCTCAGTCAGTCTCAATGGAGTAGTGGGAAGACCATGCCTCAGAGAATTCTTATCTATTCTATGGATCTTAAAATATTTCCCTGCCCTCTTTCACAATGTTCCCTGAGACACAGCACCCCTATTGGCAGGTCTGATTTAGTGTTGAGTTCTCTGTAGCCTCTGGATTTCTACCATGATGGATTTTTCTTGATCATCATGTCTGCCTCCACTACCTTGGAGCTGGTTGTACAGCTAGCAGTAAGAGCAGTGTTCGTGTTGCCTTTTCCCCTGAACTTTCTCCTGAGCCTGCCAGATGTGGTAGAGGTGGCATGTCCCATGATGGGCAGTAGGCTATTTTCTTGTCTTAACAATGGATCTTGGTTCTCCTCTATTTTCTCTGCCATCTGAAAAATTAAACAGGTTCTCCAAACAAAAGTAAGAGCAGCTTAGGTGAAAAAGGGTATGTAGATTTTTTTGGTGTGCAAGCCCTCCATTCCAAAGAGCATTGGGGGCTTCTCTTTGATATCTGAGTTTCTTGATCATGTGATTCTGACTTGGTTTCCAGTGCTAGATATGAGACATCTCCCACTTAGTGGGCCTAATGTCCAATCAGAGAATAGCTAGTTACCTGCATAGGCAGTGTACCACTATTGCACAAGTTTGTACTTCTTGTCTGGCTGGTTGATTTTATAGTCTACAGGGTCCCCTGCTTATTCATACTGTTGGTAACCAGTGGATCCCATAGGGCTCACCAGCAGTATAAGGGCTAGACAGGAGGAAGCTAGTTTCCCTTTTGGTTCCAGCATGATATTCTTTGACCACAACCTGTGATGTCTTCAGCAATAGGTTCTTACCTTTAAGCTCTTACAGATAATCAATTGTTTTGGCAATGACCTATATTATTTTAGAAACCTTATGGGTCTCCCTGGCCAACAGTTCATGGGAGGAGAGGCTAGGGGGGGTGGGAGGAGGGCAGGGCAATTCTGGGCCTGGGATTTACTGTCCAGAGTCCATGATTTTGAGATTAAGCTTTTTCCACCTTCTATCTGAACTGTCTCCCCTTGCACTTTACTGATAGTTATATTTAATAGAATGATATAATGCCAGAACGAGGGTTTCCATGCAGTTAATTCATGTTGTCATGACTTGTATAATTTCCTCCCCACCCTTTCTATCTCCTAACCCCAAGCCCCTCCCACCCCTGATAATCTGTCCCTCCCAATCCCTGTCAAGAGACCCCTGCTTTCCTCTCTCTCCTGGTCTCATTCTAGTTTTATGTCTATATTCTTGTTGCTTACTGCCATTTGCACTCATCTCCAATAGATCCTAGTTAGGAACTGCAGATGAGAGAGTACATGCAGCATTTTTTCTATCTGTACCTGCAAGACCTCATTTGGAATGATTTTTTCCAACTCCATCCATATTCCTGCAAATTTCATTATGTCACTTTTCATTACTTCTGGGTAGAATTACATTGTGTATATGTACCACATCTTCATTATCCATTCATCAGTTGATGGGCATCTAAGCTGATTCTAGTTCCTAGCTATTATGAATAGAGCAGCAACAAACATGTCTAACAGTATCTCTGTATTAAAGAGTAGAGTATTCAGAGTATATTCTCAGGTGTAATACAGCTAGATCAGGTGGTATATCTATTTTCATCTTTTTCAGGAATCTCCCTACTGACTTCCACAATAGTTGTACAAGTTTGCATGGGCATTAGCAGTGTGTAATGATTCCTTTTCCCCCATATCCTCACCATCATTTGTTGTCAACTGATTTATTTTTGTTTATTTTTATTTATTTATTTGAGAGCAACAGACAGAGAAAGAGGCAGAGAGAGAGAGAGAGAGAGAGAGAGAGAGAGAAAGGGTGCTCCAGGGCCTTCAGCCATTACAAACGAACTCCAGAAGCGTGCATCCCCTTGGACATCTGGTTAATGTGGGTCCTGGGAAATCAAGCCTCAAACAGGGGTCCTTAGGCTTCACAGGCAAGCGCTTAACTGCTAAGCCATTTCTCCAGCCCTCAACTGATTTTCTTGATGAATGCCATCCTGAATGGAGTGAGATAAAATTTCATAATTGTTTTAATTTGCGTTTCTGTGATGACTAAATATATTGAACATCTATTTAAATGTGTAACTGCCATTTGTATTTCTTCCTTTGAAAATTCTCTGTTCAATTCTCTATCCAATTTTTATTGGGTTGTTTGATATTTTATAGTTAGATTTTGTGGGTTTTCTTTTTTTGTAGATTCTAGATATTAAACCTTTGTTGAATGTATAACTGTAAAAATTTTCTCCCATTCTGTGGGATGTCTCTTGACTCTATTGATGGTTTCCTTGTTTGTACAGTAGCTTTTTAGTTTCATGAGGTCCCAGTGGTTGAGTGTAGATTTAATTTCCTGTGCTACCAGTGTCTTAATCAGAAAGTCCTTCCCTACAACTGTATCATGGAGTTTGGTCCTGCTATTTTCTTCTACTTATATTAGAGTTTTATGTCCTCTAATTTATTTAGAGTTGACTTTTGTGCAGGGTGAAAAAAGTCGGTCTAATTTCATTCATCTTTGTGTGGCTATCCAATTTCCCCAGCACCATTTGTTAAAGAAACTGTTTTTTCTCCAGTGTGTATTTTTGGCCCTTTTGTGAAGATTTCATTTATGTGTCATATCCCTCTGCTCACACCAGTCCATTTCTATGCAAAGCAATCCTTCACAAGTTTTCAGGTCATAGGCATAACAACAAGCCTCTCACATAATCCGCTTCTATTCCAGCCCAAACAAAGTCCTTTCTCACCCTCATCAGCCAACCCTCACAGTCCATAGTTCTTACTACATTCAGGTTTTTCAACTCTGACCAGAATAGTCCATCAAGCTGTACTTACAGCACTGCAAGTCATCTCTTAGGCCAAGGTTTCAAATCCTTCTACATTGCTTTTGAAAATCAATTCCAAAAGACCAATGCCACACAGTCAGGTGTCTAGCAACTGTTGACATCACTCCTCGATAACAACAATGATAGGGAGATATAAAAGTCTCTTACTATTATTATCTTAGGATTTATATGTTTTATTATCTAGTAAATTTTCCTTTATAAAATAAATGTCTCTGTGTTTGGTGCATATAAGTTTGTGATTGTAATATCCTCTTGATGGAGTTTTCCTTTAATGAGTATGAAATTGCCTGCTTTATCTCTTTTGATTACTTTTTGTTTAAAGTGTAATTTATCAGAAATCAGTACAGTGACTCCTACTTGTTTTTGTGATTCCATTTGCTTGGAGTATCCTTTTGGATCCTTTCACCCTAAGGTGATATTTATCTTTAATTGTAAGGTGGGATCTCTTGTAGACAGCAAATGGATAGATCTAGCTTTCTGTTCAAGCCTGTAGATCAGTGGCTTTTGATTGGGGAGTTTAGTACATTAATGTTCAGAGTTATAATAGTGAGGTGTGTGTTAATCACTGACATGTTAATCATTTTGTGGAGTTTGGTATTCTCTTGGTCTTTGCATTCTTTTATGTCCATTCTAGTTCTAATTGTTTCTTTTTCTGTCCTTATGTGCATGTTGGTTCATCTCCTGAGTGTGGAATATTCCATAAAGTATTCTCTGTAGGGCTGGCTTGGTGCTCATGCAGTCATAAAGCTGTTTTATATTATGAAAGGTTTCTCTTTAACCTTCTGTTGTGAGGAATAATTTTGCTGGGTACAGTATTATAGGTTGGTAGCCATGGTCATTTAGCTTTTGAAATGCTCCATTCCAGGCACTTCTGGCCCTAAGAGTTTCCCTTCTTGTTTTCTGTGTTTAACGTTTTGATTATTATGTGCCATGGTTTATCTCTTCTCTGATCCTGTCTATTTGGTGTTCTGTGCCCCTCCTGTACCTGGATTTCTCTCTTTTTTGTAAAGTTATAAAAAATTCCTTCCATAATTTTGTTGAAGATATTCTCTATGCCCTTGTGCTGTTGCTGGATCCCCCCAAACAGCCCTTGGGTGTGGGGGTAAGAAGGCACGGAGTCAACAACACAGACTGCGGGAGTCAGGTGAGAAGCTGAAAGCAGATTCATTTATTGAGGTAAACAGACATCTCTATATACCCCTTCCCTGCTTCCCATTGGTCCTTTTGTTGTTTGGTATTGTGTTGTCCCTTTTTCATTGGCTCGTTTCCTGCATCAGTGGTGTCTGGGTGTTTAGTCAGGGTTTAGGTTGGCTCACAGGGAAGTAGCAGTTGCACATGTGCTGTAATCTCAGGGCCTCGTCCCAGGGACCCCCTGGCTGTGCGTCTCCTACATATCCACACTTTTTTATTTCTTTTGGCATTCCATCAGGAGTTTGAGCCCAATGCTCTGGTTTTTTTACTCCCACTTCAGAGGGCACCCAGCATAATGGACCATGTCTGTCTTAGGTTGTCCTCTTCAAGGTTAAGCCTTACCCATCATTGGCACATGAATTTTTAATTCATGTCCTGTCTTAGGTTGACCCAGCCCAAGAGGACATTACCCGTCTATGACTACCAGCCCTGGAAGGATGACCATTCTGAGAGACATTCCGGGGTGTTTGGGAGGGCAATTTACATAGAGGGTTCATGGATTTCCATGAGCCAGGCCCGAATGACATCATGAGGTAGACCACGATTAGGATGTTCAAGAGCCATGAGTACCTGGAGTGTAGACTTATTGATGGTGCATTGGCGTGACACATGCTGTGGGAGACACTTAAGGAGAACAATTAGAAACAAAATAACTCTGCCCATAATAGCATATGTAATGATCCAGGAGTGGTCAAATAGTCTTTTAGAGCACATTTGATTATTGAAATAGATTTAGTTAAAGAATTTCACAAGGACTTCTAAAATCATTTTGTCCAAGCTTTAAAATTTTTGTTGTACCTTGGCAGCATAAGCCATATATATGAGGTATAGAAAGTAGGCACAGCTCACACCTTAAATATCTAATATTTATAAATATAGGCAGAACCTGTTCTCAGTCTTGAAAATAGTACCAACTGATTTAAAAACTAACTAATTTAACCTAGAAATTGTCAGAAAAGGACAGGTAAGACAGTATAAAGTCTTAGCACCTGTGTCTATAAACATCTTTGATTAGTTCAGATACCTGTGTGGGTACCAATTACCCAGAGAACATTGGAAACAGAACCACAGAGCTTGAATATTATTTTTCTCAGATGAGGACCATTGTTTGAGCATGAGGCTGTACCCTAAAGTAGGGAATATGTGTTAAGAGTTAATTTTCTTATAAGCACTGGACTTAAAATGTCAGAAATGAGACAGTTACTTTACATACAATAGAGCAGCATTTGGTCTTTTCTGAGCCAAAATAGCTAGCTACATTTTAACATAACCCTTGATAAATCTTTTTTGAAAGAAAAGACACCATTTGACAACCAATGATTTTGGCTTAATCTTGACAGCTATTGATTTTATGTACCATAGAAATTTATTAACATAAAACAATTTTATGTTTTACCCATGACTTAAATTTGATAAGCTTAAGCAAGCTATCACAACATATTTTAGCCTGAAAATTAGTTTTTGTTTAACATTTTGTAAACAGTTAAAAAATCTTTAACTTTAGGCATGGTATTTAGGTTTAGCCTGAAAATTCTTTCCTACACACACACATCTTTATACACATACTTTAACATTTTGATCTATGTACCACTCAAAAAGCATTTTTAACAAGTATCCTATGTCCCAACATTAAAAAATTCCTTCCCAGCTCCTTCAATCAACTCATCTCATCCCATTATTAAACATCTTTCCTTATAAGGCTATTAAGAAAAACTACACCAAATTGATTAATCCTATTACTCACTAACAAGCAGGTAGTCTAAAGACAATTTTATGTCATTAATACCAACAACACACTTGGAAATGATTTTATAGGAGTAACTAAGGCAAATTTTGTTGCTATCTTGATGTAGACTGGCCTAGAAGTCAGGTCAGTTGCCTCCTCCTTTTAAGTAACAGGACATTACAATCTTTTTTTTTTTTAATACCTGACAAATTATAAGTTACCACTTCAGAGAGAATTCTGTGTTTTTAATAATCCTCTGTGTAAGTTGAAGTTGACCTAGAACATAAACTCAGTCATTGTATTTATGATATCAGGTAACAAACTATGGCACTGAAAACTTCAGTTCACCACCGCCTAGTTAAATGTGACCTTTTTTTCATTTATTTATTTATTTATTTATTTATTTATTTATTTATTTGCCTCTTCTTGGTGCTGGTGCTGGTGCTGTGGCAGCTATGACTGCTTCAGGAGAAGACTTCAAACTTGCTATGATGGCAAGGAGAATAGGGACAAAAGAGGCAGGGGGAGCAATCCTCCAGCCAACTTCAGCTTCCTGGCCAGGAAGAGAACCCTCATCCATAAGTCTGGGTCCCACATGTTCTTGGGAGAAATCCAGGGTGCCATTATCACAGCCTCACTCCAAAAATCCTCCCACTCTGCAGACTGAACTTTAAGTCCCCAAGTTACAAGAAGGGATTTGAGTGTCCTGATTTGGGGCTCCTCACAGTGTGATGGCAGGTTGCCCATCTCATAGGCAAAGCGAAAGCAGAAGAGACAAGAAGTGTGTCAGACACGAGTGTCTTGTGCTTAGTGGGGAAATTCAGTGATTAGTTAGGCCACAGCCATATGCCCACACGGTGTCTCCAGTGGAGGAGGGCCAGTCAGGTACCACTCTGGGGTTCCATCTCCTGGGGTTTCAGCCCTTATGTGGAGACGCCGGGTGAACCGAGCATGAAGAATGTACCCCCCTAGCGTTCAGACGGACAAACACGAAGTGAAAAACAAAGACAGGCCGCCTTGCTCACCTTCGAGGAGCAAAGAACACGGAACACAAAAGGGGCCAGCTTACCGAGAAAACACCAAGTAGGGGTCGCTGAGTCACACCGCAAGAGAGGAAGGGCATCCGCGAGGTTGCCAGAGGGAGAAAACGAAACGAAAATACAGCTGGCAAAAGGGAGTAAAAATCAGGACCCAAGACGCTAGACTAGATCCCGTGCCCACATGGGTAAGGACCCCATCTTGGGCGCCCGCTGTTGCTGGATTCCCCCCACCACCACCACAACAGCCCTTGCTGTGTGGGGGTAAGAAGGCGCAAAGTCAAGGACACAGGCTCTGGGAGTCAAGTGAAAAGCTGAAAGCAAACTCATTCGTTGAGGAAAACAGACATCTCTATATACCCCTTCCCCGGCTTCCCATTTGTCCTTTCATATACCCCTTCCATGCTTCCCATTGGTCTTTCATTGTTTGGCATTGTGTTGTCCCTTTTTCATTGGCTCGTTTCCTGACTCAGCGGTGTCCAGAGTGTTTAGGCAGGGTTTAGGTTGGCTCACAGGGGAAGTAGCAGTTCCGCATGTGCTGTAATCCCAGGGCCTCATCCCAGCCCCGCCCTCCCATGCTTCTCCTACATTGGCCTTTAATTTGTAGTCATTCTGTATGCCTATGATGCAAATATTTATTTTTTATTAAATAGAAATGTACAGACACATAATATGTTGGTACCATCATTTCCCTCCTCTCTGGCCCCATTCCACTGAGGGCTCTTCTCAGTGGGATTTCTGGTATTCAAAATGGGGCCATACATTATGAGATGTGAGAACAGCAGTTTGTCATTTTAAGGGAGTGTGGAAATGCCTCTGGACTTTCCCTTCCACTCTGTGGTTCTTCCAATCTTTTCACTCCCTCTTACACAAAATTCCCTGAGCCATGACGGGTGTGTTTTAAGTCTACATCAGTGTTGTGCTCTCAGCAGCTTCTGCATTTCTGCTTTGGTAAGTGTTGAGTGTCCTCAGTGTCTGTCTCAATCACCATGGCACTGGTTGTGAGGTTCGTTATTGAAGCAGCACTCTTGATCGTCTCACTTATTCCTCTGGGATTTCACTCTAGTCCAAGCTGACCTGGAATTCACTATGTAGTCTCAGCATGGTCTCCAACACAGCAATCCTCCTACCTCTGCCTCCTGAGTGCTGGGATTAAGGGCATGTGCCACCATACCTGGCTTCATTTTCATTTCTTGATTTGACCATTTATTCTGTCTTAGAGTTCATTCCTGAATTTGGATATGTCCTATTTGAGCTTGTTCCATTGGCCCATGAGCTTGTTTATTTGTCGGTTCTCCTCAAATTCCTTTAGCCTCCTGTTGATATCTTTTTGAATGCCTTCTATTTCATTAAGCCCTCTATGAGACACCATTTCCTGATTCTCTTCGGTTTCCTTAGGCCATCTATTGAGATGTTCTTGATAATTTTCTTCCATTTTCTTCATCCATGCTTTGATTTGTTTTTGTCGCATTTATTCCACTTCATTGAGCCAACATTTGATTTGTAACTTAAATTCTTTTTGCCCATTTTATTCCATTTCTGACATGCATTCTTGGAGTTCCTGTCTGATTACTCTTGGTCCAGTTTCTTACCATTCAACCAGCCATTTATTCATGGCCTCACTAAATTTGTTTAAAATACTGGTTGAGAATTTATTTTGGGATTCTGTTTTGGGCTTCCTCTAAGCTTTCATTGGATGGTTCCATTATGGGACTAATATTAGTGAGAATCTCTTTGGTGGGTGTCATACTTTATTTGCTTTGTGTTGGTATCTGCCCATGTTGATATCAGTTGTCACACTAAAGATGCATTAATAGCAGCTCTTGTATAGCCTGTGTTGGTTGGCCTGCTCTAGATTGATCATGGTGAGTATGGAATTGAAGACATCCACTGGTTTGGGATGAGTGAACTTGAGACCGAACAGGGTCTACTTTGTGTATATCACCTCCTAGCAAATCTGGGTAGGATATCGGGGTGATGTTCTTCCAGTCCTATTTGCTGTCTGAATTTGGAGCTTCTCCTAAAGGCTGAAGCCAGCACAGTTTCTCTCTGCTTAATCTCTTATTCATATTTCCTTTTTCTGGGGGTGTAGGGGTCTTGCAAAGTAGATTCCAAGTTTGTTGGCTGTTTGCTGCTGACCTTCTCCTGGCTTATTCCCACCTGGACATCTAGTCCTGGTGCAAAATCCCCGGTGCTCAGCCCCATCTCACAGTGGCATGCAGCCCTGCTTGCCACTCATATTCCACTGGCTTTTTCTCTTTTAGTCAGGTTCTCTGGAATGGTGTCTAGCCCTGGTGTGCAAGCCCAGAGCTCAGAGTTCAGCTCTGTCTCACAATGACATGTAGCCCTACTCCCCTGACTTTCTGCCCATTTGTTCCCTCCCAGGCAGGCACTCTGGAATAGCATCTAGCCCTAGAGAAGAAGCTCAGGGCTCAGTCTCATCTCAAGTGGCATGCAGCCTTGCTCCCTTATGACCTCCCACTGGTTAGTTCCCTCCTAAGCAGTTTTCCTGAAATGCATCAAGTCCTGGTGTACAAGTCTGACACTCATCCCTGTTCCACAATGGCACTCAGCCTTGCTCCTCTCTGACCTTCTGATCATTTATTCACTCCAAAGCAAGCACATTGGAATAATATCTATCCTTGGCATGTAATCTAGGGCATATCACCATCTCATGGTGGCACACAGCCCTGTTCCCCTTTGACCTTCCTCCTAAACTGGGCCCCACCTTTCTTTTGGTCTTTTCCAAGTAGGGTCTCACTTTGACCCAGGCTGACCTGGAACCTAGTCTGTAATCCAAGGATGGCTTCAGACTTGCAGCGATCCACCTACCTGTGCCTCCTAAGTGCTGGGATTAAAGGCATGTACCACCATGCCCAACTACCACCATTATTCTATGAAAGCCTACTCATGTGGACACTGTAGTGACTCCAGATAGGTGACCATCCCCTCCAACATCCTAGCCTCTATCAGAAATCCTGGTCCAGTCAGAAGAGCTTAATACTCACAATTCTGAAAATGAATGTGGTGGTTTGATTCAGGTGTCCCCTGTAAACTTACATGTTCTGAATGTGCGGTCCCCAGCTGGTGGCAATTTGGAAATTGTATTCTCCTGGAGGCACTGTATTATTGGATGAAAGCTTATGGATGATATAGCCAGTGTTTGGCTCACTGTCCTGCTTTGTTGTCTATGTCTACCTGATGTTAGCCAGGAAATGATATCTACCTTCTGCTCATGCCATAGTTTTCCCCTGCCATCATTGAGCTTCCCTTCAAATCTACAAACAAAAATAAACCTTTTCCTCCCACAAGCTGCTCTTGGTCAGGTGTGTTTAGTCAGTAACACAAAGCTCACTGCAACAGTTAAACTGTTATCACTGTTACCTAGGGTGGGGTTGTTGCTGCTAGATACCTGACTGTGTGGCTTTGGCTTTTGGAGCTGATTTTCAAGAGGAATGTGAAACCTTGGCTTAAGAGACACCATGCAGTGCTGTAAGTACAGCTTGATGGACTATTCTGGTCAGAGTTGAAAGACCTGAATTCAGTAAGAACTATGGACTGCAAGGTTTGGCTTATGAGGGTGAGAAAGAACTTTGTAAGCAGTGAGTTAGAAGCAGTTTGTATAAGAATCTTATTGTGTTTTGCCTGCTTGTGTCTTGAGAACTTGTGCAGGGATGCATTGCATAGAAATGAACTGGTGTGAGCAGATGAAATGGCACAGAAAGAAATGAAATCTTTGGGCCAAAACTGCAGCCCATTCAGCTTCAATTGTTTGAGAGATTACAACTATTGAGATTGGATCAGCTGTTGTGCATTGCCACAACAGGAAGAATGCACTCTCTTTTGAAGAGGCCTGAATGCTAAAGAAGAGAAGTGTCCTGTTCTTCAAAGCTTGCTTTATTCCCCCACTGGATTAACAAATTGGAAACCTACCTAGTACTATGGAGTATAACCAATGCAAGAAATAGAGGATCATTGAGTTTGCAACACAGTTTTCTTTTTTGGAGTTGGCCATCAGCAGTGTGAAGCAGACATGTTTGATTACCTTCATGGAGGTCTGATGGAACCATGAGGATGAACTGTGGGGTACAATGAAGACCCAGTGGAGATGCCAGGACTATGGGTGGCCTCCAACGACAGCTGCCAGGACCAGATAGATTGTGCCTGAGGTTATGAGCAGCAGAGCTGCAGGGGCTGAATTGAAAGTTAAGAGACTTGTTACTGGTTAGAATTATTGGACTTGGAGACTTTGCATTGGTTCAAGTTGTCAGACTTGGAGTTACAGTTTGATGTTTTCCCTGTGTATTTCAAATCTTGTATTGATTCAATATTTCTTTTATATGCCTAATGCCATCTTTTGTAGTGTGAATGTTTACTCTGTTCCATTACATTTTGTTTGTTTGTTTTTCTATTACTAGCTTGGGCTATGAGGGTATTTGAACAACATTGGGATTGATAAAAACTATGGGAACTTAAGTTGGACTGAATGCATTGCATTTTAGATCAGACTTCCGGCCAAGATGGCGACCGCCTAGCTGCACTGCAAATCCCGGGGAAAGAAAGGCAAGATATTATCATGTATGGTTATCAGTTTATGGGGCCCAAGTGCAGAATGTGGTGGTTTGATTCAGTTGTTCAGTTGTAAACTTTTGTATTCTGAATGCTAGGTCCCAGCTAGTGGCAACTTGGGAATTGGATCATCCTCAAAACAGTGCATTGTTGGGGGTTGGCTTATAGGTGTTATAACCAGCTTCCTCTTGCCAGTGTTTGGCATACCCTCCTGCTGCTGTTGTCCATCTGATGTTGGCTAGGAGGTGATGTCCACCCTATGCACACACCAGCATCTTCCTCTGCTATCATGGAGCTTCCCCTCTAGTTTGTAAGCCAAAATAAACCTTTTCCTCCCACAAGCTGCTCTTGGTTCTGGTATCTTCTGCCAGAAATTGGAAGCTAACTGCAAGAATGAGGTCATTCCTTTTTTAATTATTTTATATATATCTCTGACCTCATCCATATTGCTAGCTTTTTTATATAGATGCTGAATGGATTCTTATTTCATTTTATTTCAAGTGTTTGAACATTTTTAGATGTAGGATTCTTTTCCTGCAAGCTCAACCATGTCATTATTTTTGGTTTCAATGATAGGAAAGTTGTGAGAGTTTGGAGGGGTCATTGTGGCTTATTGTCTCAAGTAAAGATGTACAGAGAGGAAACATGCATGAATTAAAGGTGTAAGAATAGAGAAATACTATATAATGGGTACAGAAAAAGAAGAAATATTCATAAAAGTCTATTTAGGCAAGATAAAACCTAAAATAAAACAGCTGAAGAGTTAAAACATAAAAAATAAAAATATCAAATAAAGTTGAATAAAATATTATATCATCAGTCAATATTTCTTCTTTGTTGAATTGACTTTGTTTTCCCCATTTGCTAGGCTGTCTTTTGCAGCTAACTCTGGCTAGCTACAAACTTCTATGCAGGTTAACAAGTTAGGCCAGAATACCTTCCTGCTAAGTCTGTGTGTCTGCTAATCTGCTCTCATAGGAGTTTCCTAATCCTCAGCCACACTTAGTGCCTTGGCATTGCAGGCCCTTACCTACATCCTTCTTTCTGGTATACTATGTCACTCATTTTCCACCAGTGCTTTCTGATGTCCAGGACCGGATGGGGTGGGGGAGCTTGCCTATGCTTTCACTTACCTCGTCCACTATGTGCTTCCCCCACACTAGAGGCTTGGCTGGTTTCTGCCATATGCCTGTGCTTGTTGGGGCTAACATGTGCCAAGTCAGTGGAAGTCCCTAGGGTTTTAAAAATGTATTAGTGTAAGGAAGTCCTTCCATGTGTCTATTTCCCAATCCCCACGCAAGGCTTATAAATTTTTGTTTTTGCACAGTTTACTTTTGGTGACTTTCCTCTTTTTATTGGCAGCCCGACTAATGGGGCTTTTCCCACTGGAGAGGAATATCCAGTATACTCTAATGGTTACAATGGTGGCCAAAACACAGATGCTAATTTGTAGAAACCATAGATAAATATTGCAAGCATGTACTGAAGAAAGTAGCAAGATCTATAGGTGCAGAGAAGGAAGGAGGAGCTTTGAATCTAGAATATGGGAGTAAGCTCTTATTTGGAAGACAACTCCTAGCTAAATTGTGTCCTCCCAAAAGCCATGTGTTGAAATCCCCAAAGTTATAGAGTATTAAATGGTGAAGTCTTTGTGTATACCATTAAGTCATATAGGATCTTCCCTCATAAATGGGGTTAGTGTCTTTAGAATGAATACTGACAAGAGCCTGTAAGGGGGGTACTTTTTCACCATGAGATGACACATGGAAGGAACCAGATATTTACTACTGAGCATTAAGCAGACCCTGGGCCTCCCTCTTAACTTTGGCCTTCCCAGCTGCCAGAACCGTGGGCAAAAGATTTCTATTGCTCCTAAATTACTCAGTCTAATGTATTTTATTGTAACAACCTGAAGGGACTAAGATGACAATTGAGCTTCCAAATACTGTCTTCAAATCCATGCTTTTGGAAGTTTAATTTGGGGAAGGCTGGCCTGTCAGAGGTTTGAAGTTGGGAGGGGTATGGAGCTGACTTCAGTGTTCTGGAAGTGAATTGAGAGAGGAAAAACTGATGATATTTATTACTTTTTAATTAATTTATTCATTAGTGTTTCAAGCTATGGTTTTGCTCTAGCCCAGGCTGATCTGGAATTCACTATGTAGTGTCAGGGTAGCCTTTAACTCACAGCAATCCACCTACCTCTGCCTCCCAAGTGCTGGGATTAAAGTTGTATGTCAATATGCCTGGATATTTATTACTTAAAAAATATTTATTTCTGAATTTGAGAGAGAGCATGAGAATTGGGTGTACCAGGGCCTTTTGCTGCTACCAACTTCAGATACTTGCACCATTTTGTGCCTCTGGCTTTACATGTGTACTGGGGAATCAAACCAGGCCATCAGGTTTTATAAATAAGTGCCTTTAACTGCTGAGCCATCTGACCAGCCCTAATGATATTTATTTCTATGTGAGGTCTTAGTTATGATAACTGTGTTAGGGCAGAGGGAAAATGTATTGTAGGAGCTCATTTGAATAAGTGTGTCTGAAAGAAATCAGATGAGTTGGGGGTGTTGGATACACAAAATGATGGATTTCTTTCAAGGCTAAACTACTGAGCTCCTTAAGGGAGTGTACATTATAACATTATTCATATGTTGGTCACTGAATGCTTTTCAATCTTTTTCCCCATGTGGTACATGTTAATGCCTTCTGGCTCAGAGGTCCAATGAGTGTGGTTTAAAATAAAATATTGAGCTAGAGCAGGGGACACAGCTCAGCAGTTTATAGGCACTTGTTCTATAAGCCTTCAAACCAGAGTTCAAATTCACCAGCACATTCATAAAGCCAGATGCAAAGTGGGATATGGATCTGTAATCCCAATGTGTTGACAGCAATTGGCAAAGGATCAATTGAGGAGAATTCCAAAACTCCTGGGCCAGCTGGACTGGCCTTCCCAGAAGCAAACAAAAGACCCTGTCTCATACAAGGTGAAAGAAGAGGACCCATACCTCAAGGCTGTCCCCTGACCTCTACATCATCCATGTGAACTCATACATACATATATACATCACGCATATACATATACACTCAAAAATTAAGAATGCTGAGGTACTTAGATGTTAGTAATGGATTAAGATTCAGGTCTTGTTAGTAACTTTTTTCAAAGCCATGAAATATCAACATCAGACCTGTCATAAGCATTTTAATATTCAAGTTAGAGCTTTAGAATCTGAACCATAGGGGATAAAATTACTTAAATATTTAGATGACATTATAAGAATATTTCATGAAAATAGGCCAACCACAAATGATATGAGACATATATAGAGGCATATGCATACATGTAAATATGTATGCATACTTATGCATGTATATTTATGTATTAATTCTTTTTTATTATTAGCTATGGACATCCTCAGTATGTAAACAGCACATGTTGGTACCACCCTTATCCTCATCCCTGTCTCCTCCCCTCCAAAGGGACGCCCCTCGTTGGGGATGCCAGTTATCCCCATGGGGATTATGGGTTGTGTATTGTGGGAGTAGCCATCAGTTATAGGGAAGAGACAATGTCTCTGTGCATAATGTCCCAACCTGTGGCTCTAAGCTTTCCACCTTCTCTTTTGGAAATTTGCCTTAGCCATGTTGGGTTTGTTAGGTCTACTTCAGTGATGAGGTCTTGGGAGCCTCTGTGTCTCTGGATCTCTGGTTTGGGAGGAGTAGAGTGTCCTCAGTGTCTATCCCTTCACCCTTGTGCTGATACCAGATTCACCAAGAAAGCAGCCCTGTTGCTCATTTACCCAATTCCTCTATGGTTTCAGCTGGGGCCCTGGTGAGGTGCAATTGGCTGATTTTCTCCTCAGGTATCTGAAAAAGAGAAGCAGATTCTCCAATGGAGAGTGAAGTCAGCACCAGTTAAATGGAATAACCATTGTTAGTTTAGAGAGAATTTAATAGGTGTTGGCCCTATTGTAGCTCAAGATTGGTGGGAGCTTGATAATGGAGAGTGAACTCATTATTTGGATATGATTCTGACTTGTTTCTCAGTTCCTGCTATGGGTTCCTTTCCACTGAGTGGACCTGCTGGCCAATCCATATTCAATTCAAGTCCACAAAACTCAGTGATAATTATTACTTTAAACCTGCTTTAGGGAATACATATTAAATAGCAAAATAACAGAAAGATTGTTGCTAAAATTTTCAGTCTTTGCTAACAGAGCAAAAAGAATGTATTATCTGCCAACAAAGAAGGTTTGCACTTGCCTTAATTTTACTGTCTGTGACTTTGTCAGCAAAATATGCAACTGTACTAAGTGGAATGTAAAAGGCTGTTGCTGGTTCCTTGCATCCTTCATCACACCTTTCAAAGACAGCTTTTAAATAGCAGTACATGCTGTATAAAACAAGAGCTTGCAACAATTTTAGTTGAGAATATGAAAGGCTTTATCTTTTTCAAGCACAATACTGACCTAATTGTCAAGTGAGTACAGAAGTGCTGGTTATTTACATTTCGCACACAGGAAGAAGACAGTCAAGCTACTCTGGGTCTCCTAAGCAAGGCTGGTGCTAGCAATTTTTCCCTTGCTCTGTAAAAGAATCAATATAACACTTCAGTTTCAGCAAGGTCCAGGGATGTGTTTCTTCCCAGGCATGCCATGGTGCTTCTGACAGCTATGCCTGGGCTACAGTCACCTCTAACACCTCCTTTACAGCCACCTTTGTGTGCATCTCCCTGCTCACTTTCTTGGATTGCTTGTCCTGTGAGCTTCCCCCTGAAGCCAGTTCCCAGTAAATGTGTGATTCACTAATCTAATCTGGAGAGCTCAATAGACACTGCCTTCTGCTGCATGCCAACCATTGCCTGCCCCAACCCTTTAGTCACATGGGTTTTGGTCTCGAATAAGAACAAAAACAAAGAGGGCTTTACCACCACTGGCATGGCTCATGAGAGTCCCTTAAACATGGCTGTATGTCCTGCTGAGAAGGAAAGCAAAAAGTCCTCCTGGGCCTGACCTCATCCCAACCATCTTTCTTATACCCATCACCAATTCCTTAAGCCCTCCAGTTTGTCCCCATCTTAAAGGCTTCGTACTTGCTTCCTCTACCTGGGAACGCTTCCCCCTTCTTCTCTGATATCCATGTAGCTCATTCCACATTACTTAGTTTTCTTGTTAAATGCCATTTCCTTGGAATAGTCTCTGTGGGCCACCCAAATTCAATTATTCCCACCTTCAAGTCCATGGCCCTCATTCCCTTATCATGCTCTGATTCCTTTTAGCACTATTCAATAGCCACACGATTGTCTAATTACTTGTTTATCTTTCTCTGCTATCAACGCAGAAACCCCAGGAAGATAGACTGGTCTAGTTTACAAATTTCTCCCCAGAGATGCTGACTTTGTAGGTGAGGAGAGCATTAATAGACAGTCCAGGTGATTTTGAAGCAAGTAGGCAGAGCAGCATTTGGAAGGCACTAATTAAGATTAAAGTGCCTCTAAGCCTGAGGGTCTGGAATGCCAGAGACTGACTTTGTTTTTACTGTTCATTTGTTTTGTTAGTTCTTAATTATTTTTTAATTAAATTTATTCTTTTATTTGATATAAATTTGAATTGATATAAAGTTTTAGGTTAATAGTTAATTTATAATGTGTGGCAAGCCTGAAAGTCAGCACCAGGGTGAAAGAGACAGACACTGACGATACATAACACATACCAAAGCAGAAGTCCAGAAGCTCCTGAGAGCTTTTCACTGAAGTAGTCTTAAAACACACCCACCACAGCTCAGGGAATTTTGCAGATGAGCAGGTGGAAAGATTCTAAGAGCCACAGGCTGGGACTGCATATCCAGAGGCATTGCCCCCTCCACTCTCACAGCTCATAATCCACAACTCCATGGGGAAGACCAGCAACCCCGCTGAGGAGGGCCCTCAGGGGAATAGGAACAGGGAGGAGGGAAATGATGATACCAACACATACATGTGTCCATATATAAAGTATATTCAGAATAAATTATATATATATAATATATATATAATATATAATATATATATATATATATATATATATATGGGGCTGGAGAGATGGCTTAGCAGTTAAGCCTGCTTTGCCTGCAAAGCCTAAGGGCACAGGTTCAATTCCCCAGGACCCAGGTAAAGCCAGATTCTCATCATGGCGCATGTACCTGAGTTCATTTAAAGTGGGTGGAAGTCCTGGCATGGCCATTCTGTCTCTCTCTCTTCATCTGCCTCTTCCTCTTTCTCTCTCCCTTTGTCTCCAATAAACTATATATATAATGTGATGTTTCCACATGTGTATACATTGTATAATGTTCAAATCATGTTAAACACACTTATGGCAAAGATTTAACATTTATGAGAACATTCAGGATTGCTCTGCTCTGCCCCAGGGTGTTTCTTATAAGGCTTGTATCTTTTTGTTTTAAGCTTATGGGGGCAGAGAATATTTTTTCTAGAAGCTTCAGTTACAGGCCTGTTAAAGGGGAAGTACTTCCATTTCAGCACTGGGATTGTGAGGCACACAGTCCTGAAGGTCTCTGGGAGGAAGCACTCAGGCCAATGTATGCTCACTGACAGCCTCACCTGTCAATTTTGTCAAGGCCCATGAGCCTGGGATCTCCAAAGCTATTTGCCTCATTCTGCTTTGGGATGAGGACAGAGGGAGGAAGCAGGTCAGTGAGAGGGACAGTGGCCACCAGATTGCCACCATATTATATGAGGACTATCCGAGAGACCAAGCCAGATGTAGAGGCTATCTGAAAAAATAAGCTCTGGTAAGTGGACCAGGATGGTGGGGGGTGGGGTAGAACTAAGATTAGCTGGTGTTCCCTCTAGCACTTGATGGGAACCACAAGGGCACGGTCAAATGTACCTGCCTAGGTTTGGGACAACAAGGTCTGTCTATTATCTATCTATCTATCTATCTATCTATCTATCTATCTATCTATCTATCATCTATCTATCATATATCTATCATATATCTATCTATCTATCTATCTATCTATCTATCTATCTATCTATCTATCTATCGGAAGAAGCAGATAGAAAGAGAGAGAGAATGGGAGCAACAGAGCTTCCAGCCACTGCAAGCTAATTCCAGACACATGTGCCACAAAGTGCATCTGGCTTTATGTAGGTGCTGGGGAATTGAACCTGGGTCCTTCAGCTTCACAGACAAGTGCATTAACTGCTAAGCCATTTCTCCAGTCCCAGCAGTGAGATTTTTGAAACAGGAACCACACTTATGTCCCAACTCAGTTTTCTTGGGATAGGGAAGGTTATTTCCTTTGGGCATGAGAGCCCATAAGAGGAAGGAAAGGGGAACAAGAAAGGGGTGGGTCCAGTGATCAGATGGGGAGGGAACAACAGCCAGCATCCAGCATCCAGATTTCAGAAGAAATGTGGCCCAGGCAGGTGTACGGGAACACTGGAAAACCTGAGGCAAAGTAGGAAAAAGGATAAGAAAGAGCTAGGGCAAAACCAAACCCAACTCTGAACCAGGAAGCAGAAGGCAAGGAACAGGAGAGAAAAAGAAGAGAGAGAAGAGTGGGGTAGAAGAGAAAGAAAGATGGAGAGACAGAGAGAACAGGCAGTCAGAGCACCTTAGTTCAGGAAGAGCTGAGGAAGGAGTACGCAAGAGGCCTTATATGTGTCCCCTTTGGGAGAGGAAGAGCTGCCCTGTGACAGGAGGACCTTACAGGGTGGGCAGAGGTGTGGGCTGGTGGTCAGGAGGAGCCAGGCTGGCTATATTCCCTCCTATTGAGCTCTTTTGGGGAAAGTGAGACTTTTGGTCTCATTTGTGGCTATTTGGGAGTGGAAAGAGGGGAAATGAGTACAGAACTCTAAGACTAACATTATCTTCTACTTTTTTAAGTATACATACATAATTGTACATAGACAATCTGTAATGACCCTAGAGTTCACTGACAATATTTTATTGTTTTCTTTTTTTTAATTTTTTTTTGTTTATTTATTTGAGAGCGACAGACAGGAGGAGGGAGAGAGAGTGAGAGAGAGAGAGAGAATGGGCGCGCCAGAGCTTCCAGCCTCTGTAAACGAACTCCAGATGTGTGCGCCCCCTTGTGCATCTGGCTAACATGGGTCCTGGGGAACTGAGCCTCGAACCGGGGTCCTTAGGCTTCGCAGGCAAGCGCTTAACCGCTAAGCCATCTCTCCAGCCCTTATTGTTTTCTTTGTTTACTTTTTTTCATGATGTAAGGGCCAACCCTGGCCTCATGCATGCTAGGCAAGCATCTGTCACTGAATTCCTTCCCAAGCCTTTTTTGTTAGCATTGCAGGAAAGAACAGCCTCTTTTCTTCCCAAGTCCAGAAAGTTAGTGAGTCAGTAATGTTAGTGAGTCAATAATGATTCCTGGAAGGGATCATTTAAAGGGTTATGACAACTGCAGAGGAAGAACTCCCTAGAGGTGTCGCCAAGAAATTTGAAAACCACTATATATTATACATGTTACTATTTTTCAGGACCCCAGTATATAAAGTATTTTGCCCATTTTCAGTTCCCAACACATAACTGACGAGGACATCACTCCTCTTCCTTTGCCCTGTGTGTCTGCATATCAGCACCAAGTCTATAGGAGTGGTTCCATGGGCTATATTGTGGGGAGTGGATCAGAAACCTTGAGCATAATGCTTCCATGAGAACAAGGGTGGAACACAGGCCACTTAGGTTTGGATTCAGAAAGACTTCATATAAGAGCTTACATGGGATTTTGGTAAGTATGCAAGTATGGTCTGATGAGGAAAATACTAATAGAATGAAAGAAAATCATTGCAAACATAAAAAGAAGACCTATTGCTTGTAGAGTAGGTCAAAAATGAGATGAGAAATGAGATGAGAGACCGAAGGAGAGTGAGGGGAAATCAAAATAAACAAGGAGGGGGATAGGTGTACCAGACACAGAAACCTAATAACTAGAAGAGCCTTACAGAGCCAGGGAAAGAGGCTATGAAGTCTGAACCAGACCACAGCTTTCACTCTTGGCTTTTAGATACTGGGATCCCAAAGTACTTTGTAGTGTCTACAGAGCAGCATCCAACATAAAAGAATAAACAGAATTGTGAAAATTATATGTGTCTGTCAGCATTAAGTATTATTTATTGCCACATAGAAGTGTTCCCTATCCCTTTGATATTTGTGACCACTGGTCACACTGACACTCCATTGATCAAGCTATGTATAGTTTAATCTTCCTCTTCTGGACCACTCCTCCAGCCCATTACACGAGTTCCCTCCTGCTTTCTGTCCCTATAGCCAATTTGTTTGTTTCTGGGAAAATTGGCACCACATTCTTCCAGCTGCTGGCTCACAGTTGCATTTCAATTAATATTTATTGAGTGCTTATTGGGTTCCTGGCCTTGCATGAGGTACAGAACAGGGCTTCGTTGCTACTAATTGACACAGGTACACCTTAGGATTCAGGCAGGCAGCCCTGTGTTCTCCCACTGTCTCCTATTTTCACTCACCATCCCCACCCTGGCCCCCAGTGTCCATTGTGTATCTTTAATCTTTTCAGGTAGAATTCAGAGAAAAGGCAATTGTTTATGAGGTACAGTGTTACATCTCACTTTTTCTTGACAATGCAGGATGGAACTCCAACACTATATCATTAGAATTGGAAAATAAAAGCAAATATTCCCCTTCTAATCCAGTTTTCTCCTCATTCACATGCTATTTTTATTACTGTGAGCTGGGCAGTCATGCTTGCCTTAAGAAATCCCTGTAGGCTTCTCATGTATAATCTTATTTTCAACAAATGCTATTTAGACCTCAAAGTCCCAAAAGCAAAGAAGAAACAATGTTGACCCTACCCACCCCCACCCCAGCCTATGGAGATGGAGAGGTTTGATGGGAAAACACACTTTCTGTATTGACCTGACTCAGTTTCCCCAGCATGTCTGAGAAGAGACTGACCAAGGACAAGTTTAAGCAAGTACAATTTTATTTATTCACCTTAGAATAAGGACATAGATACCCATACAGAAAAACATCCCTTTGATCATTTCTTCCCCATCCATTCTGGGGAAATAGTTTTAATGTTCTTTCATGGCAGATATCCCTTTTAATATATAAAATACATCAATTAACAACTCTAAAAAAATGTTCACCATCCAGGAGTCCCTGGGTTTTCTTCACATTTTCCATTTAAACTAAAACCATTTTCCATTTGTCCAACACATCCAGCTACTTAAAAAAAAAATGACACAGAGCTGTTTTCAAGAACTGCTTCTGAGGGGATATTTCAGTGGGTCCCATTTCTGTTCTCAAAGTTTGCTGGTTTCTAGTCTGGTCCACTTTGAAGAGGAAAATAAAGGAATATTCATACATTAGAGGATAAGCAACTTGGGTCAGGCTGGTCTGGTTCCATGGGAAAATAAATACCAATTAAATATCCAATCTGGTTTATATTGTAGAGATGAAATATCCACTGTTAATGTTTCTAAAAAACTATCACTTTTTTTTTTCCTTCGAGTAAAAAATGTGGAGAAAACAAAGTTCCATTTCTCAAGATCATTTGGAGAAACCAAACCACCTCAAGACAGGGACAGAGACAGGGACCCAGGTGGCCTATGCAGGAAGCTGAGTAGAGGGAGGGTCCTGGGCCACCTTCCTGTGTAAGAGCATCCGCCTCGGGAACTTCGGTCCAAATTCAGGCTCTTGTACATACTCTGCCATCCTGGATTCCTTGCAACTAGTTTTTGACCATGAAGTTGAGGATCTTCAGAAAGAACAGAAATTCTGCTACAGTATGGTATATACTTTGTTTTCAAATGTGTTCTGAAAACTACACAAAAATTAACAGGGCTTATACAGAGTGAAAGGTGAATTGGCTCTCTGAACTCTAAACAATGAAAATGAAACAAAAATAAATTTTAAAAAGAAAAAAAAAAACTAACAGAGATAACTCGAGTTTCCAAGCCAAGTTGGACACAGCCATGGTGCATGTAACAAACATATAAAAACAAGTGTGAACAGTCAGGTAACTTTTAATGAAAGTTGAGGGGGTGGGGCAGCAAGGCAGACAGAGCTTTGCCTCAGTGGACCTGCCGTTGAGCTATGTGGGGAGAGCTGCGCAGCATGCTGAGAGCCAGAGGACTCAGATGGATCTTTCTGGACAGGGTGACCCTGAGCAACTGGGCACATGTGTCTAATTTTATGAAAACACTGCAGCTACTCAGTTCTCCTTTCCTAGTGGGAGGAGTTTCATCGAGTCCAACTCTTCTGACTTCCAACCTGAGCAGAGTCCTCTTAGCCCACTGTATCATCCCCTCACACTGTTCATGGGTCAGTCAGCTTCTGTTAGAAGCATGCTTTGTAGCTGAATGAACTCTTGGCATGCTCCTTAAAGAACTGACTTCCCAGGCCAGAGTCCCTGGTTGGCAGCCATGCACACGGAGGATAAGGGAGACAGAGAATACAGATGTTTTTTTGTTGTTTGTTTTTTTTTAAGCTTTTTTTTTTATTACACAGTAAAGAATACAACAATACCTGAATCATACTTTAAAGATTCACAGGTTGACAGACCATACATTACAGTCCAACTAAGGAAAAAAGGATAAACAAGAAACCACAGTTCAGACATAGTAGACTTAAAAGCTCGAGTATGCTGACAAAAGCATGATGCCTAGACCCCGCCCCCCAGTGTTAGTCTACCATTAACTTGTGGTACATGTCTGAATTAAGTATTGCACAACAACTTTAATTTTTCACAATAATGTCGCAGAACCCAAAATATTTAAAATAAAATTACTTCAAATCTGCATTTCAACAGTCTCCAATTATTTTTTTCTGTCCCTTGAGGAATTCGGACAACATGGAGTCGCTTTCTTTCCCTAAGTATTCCAGACGTAGGCATGCTTTGCATAAGTAAACCAGCCTTGAAATTTTTAAATCCCCAAGACATGCACCTACACATTAAAAAAAAAGTTAAGAAAAAAAATTAAAAAGACAGGTGGCCCTGTCACACACAGTCTCATGACAGAAAAAGAGAAAGAGAAAAGAGTAGAGACAGAGAAAAGAGATAGAGGACGCCCTATTCCTATCAGCGACCACCATTCAATTCTATCCAATGAAGATAACTTTTTAAAATGTGTAATACCTACAAATTATACTCTCACGTAGCCGTGTATAAGAGACGAGCGAAAAAGGAAAGTAACAAAAGTTGTCTTTTCTTTCTCTTCTTCAGGTTTATGAGGTCTGCATCGTTACCAAGAAGTGATATGGTTTGCAGCTGTATGAGCTTAACTTTTGGTATCCTGGTTCTCTTGTGCCCATTTGGTTTGACTAGACCAGTTTGTGTTAGCTACTGGTGCAATATACATGCTGTCAGAGGTAGAGTGAAACTTTTTGCCACTGAGGAGAATGTAGCAAAACAGGAGAGGAAGAGGAGGAGGAAGAGGGGTAGGAGGAAGAGGAATCAGAGATAGAGCTCAGAGTTAGGGATTTTTTTTTTTTTTGTATTTGTTTTCACTCAGGGTGCCCTGAATTAAAAAGTAATGAGACATACTGTCCTAATCCTTATTTTACACACTAGTGTGAAGAATAACAGTGCTGTTTCACATACATCACAGCTTCTAGAGATAAAGACGTGTGGGTATGACATACCTCATTTTTGGGATTATTTAACCCTTCGTAGCCTAGAACATATAATAGCTCTAAGAAAGGACTGTCCAGTGTCACAAGCAGACTAGAAAGCAGAATGAGGTCAAAGGATTCTGGGAGCACCATGATAAAACATAACCCATTAAGAGCCTGGCTATGTGCTTTTGTTGCCCTTTAAGCAGGTGTGCTGGCAGATGGACTTCCAACATGCAGATAGATGTATTTATTTGCTCATCAGAACTTCCTAAAGTAAAAAAAAAAGCCATTAAAAAATAAGAATATAACACCACCAGAACAAAATTAATACCAACTTGTATATGAAAATACAGGGGAAAATGATTTAAGAATACATTAGATTAAGAGACATAAAGCAAACTATTTGAGGATTGCCTCTATGCAGATAACTTAAAACTGTATCCAAGGGCTACATTAACCCCCCTCCCCCACGCTAATGGATCGTTTTTGACTTTTAAAGAAATGCCTGGTGTATGTGTGTGGAGAAGTGTCTTCCCAGCCTTGTCAACTTTGGTTGTCTACACAGCCTGCAGCACCGCCGACTCTTGTAAAGCACACAACCACATCCTGGGCTGCTGTGTTGCAAAACTAGCGAGTAGTTCTGGTCTGGACCCTGGACAACGAAGGGTTAATGGATTCACACTATACCTTGCTGGACATGTTTAACCTGCTGATCAGTTGGAAAGTAGTCCTGGTGCTTTTCAAAACTCTGATTTTGGTCCATCAGATCAGTCTTTGGCTGACTTCCCTTCTGTAAGAATACTGTATTTATTACCTGGCATTCAGCAGGGTTAAAGCTGTCAGTATACACCTCAGCATTTGGAGCTCTAATGATTTTTTTCTTTTTTGTAAAATTAGAAATACTTAAACGACCTTACAGCAATATGCATGCACTGTCCTTTTTTTAAAGTAGGATATCTTGTTATTTTATTTTTTTTTTAAAAAAGTCCCTAATAGTGTTTTTTTTTAATAAAAAAAGAAGAAAAAAAAAAAAGAAAGAAAAATTCCACTACTCTATGCTACAGCTAAAATTGGTGAAATGGCTCTAGCATATTTAAAAAGTTTGCTTAACAAAAAAGCATGCCTAGGGAGTCATTGTGACAGTGCAAAATACATTTATGTACATCCCTCTTACAAAAACACCGATATGTTAGCATTCCGTGAAGCATGCTGGTTTTCAGGAGAAAATAAAAATTCCTATAAGAGAGTGAAATAGCAGCTCCAAAAGATAGCTTTTTTTTTTTTTTTCTTTTCTTCTTGAGGACAACCAAAAAAGAGGGTTTTCTTTTTTCTTTTCTTTTTTTTTTTCTTTTTTTCCTTTTTTAACTACTAGAGAAATATCACTATTACATACAGGTATAAAAGCAGCATAGAAAGATACAGGTTTCTCACCAACTAGGAATAAAGAGACTAAATGTGGGCATATGGATAAACTACAATGCATTTTCACATTTGTCCAACACATTTACAGGAAAAACACCATTGGGAAAACCTCACAGGACAGAAGTGTTTTAACACCAAGAGAACTACTAGGTTTTTTTTTTTTTTAATTAAAAATCCAAACAGGGTGGGGTTGAAAAATTTTGGAAAGGGGCTGGAGCTGGAGCCACCATTTTTTAAAAATTATTTTTAATATAAAATGAATGAGCTGGAACAGACCCAATGTCTTACTCTGTGGAACCTTGAAAAAGTGAAGAAATGTTGAAGGGTTATTCAGGGCAGCTGGCTGATGTGGAAGCTGCCAGAATGCTAATGAACTGCAGGCTGAGTCTCTTACTTCTGTGTGTGTGTGTGTGTGTGTGTGTGTGTGTGTGTGTGAATATATATATATATATATAAAGGAGCCTTTGTATTATGGCATTTTTTTCTTGCTGCTGTATTCATACATCCCACTGCAAATCATCTTTCATTTTTCATTCTGTTGACCTGGATATTATTATTTCTTTTCAGAAACAGGAAAAAAAACCAAACATCTGTGTCTCCTTCCAATCTGCTGCACATGTGCGCATTTTGTAGCGGGTCTTCAAAGTTCAGTTAGTAACCCACAGACGCCATTCATCTTCTTGTTAAAATGTCTACTGTTGTAGCCAATGCTCATGCCCTTGAGGGATTGCCTTTTTTTCCATTATTGTATATAAAGAACATTGTGACTTTTAATATTAGCATTTTTGCTTTCAACAGCAATTAGCAATCTCTTGGTTTGCTGTTTGGTAAAGCATCGGTTAATGAGGTCATCTAGTTTAAAATCCCAGCTACTTGAAAATAACAGGGAGGAGGTCAAATCTAGCATTTCATGTTATATTCTTTGCTCTTTTCAGTTCTCTAAAGAAAAGATATCTTTGTTATCCACAATAAGTCATTACGACCCGTTACTGGCCCTCTGTTTTACTACCACCTCAAGATACAGTTAGGTTCTCTCTTGCCGAAGTACTGAAATAGGATAGATAGTTCATCTATAAACAAACAAACAGAAAAACGACTTTGAGCATCTGAGGATGAGGAATTGGTTTCATGTTGGTTCTGTTGTCTTTCCTCCGACAGTCTGAGTTAGTGTCTAGCGAGGTGTTGTCTCTATGGTGGAGGGGGTTCCCGGGGTGGTTGACCTCGGAGTGGCTGCTGGTGGTGTGTCCATTGGGCTCCCGGCCCCACTGCTGGGTGTGACGGAGGAGCTGACCGCGGGGGTGTCTCCCTGCTGTGGAGCCTGCAGGGTCTGTCCACAGATGTGGTGGTGCTTCTCCCAGTCTTTGTGCTGGCAAAAGGAGCCACAGTATCGGGCTGTGTTACAGCCACTGCAGGTCTCACTTGCTTTCCGGCCACAGTTCCAGCAACTCTAAAGAAGGAAGGGAGAGCCCAGGTAAATGCATTGTGGAGGTGATACTCTGGCAGTAATCACATAAAGCCAGATGCACATAGTGGTCCATGCATCTGGAGGTTGTCTGCAGTAGCAAGAGGCCCTGGTGTGCCTCTCTCTTGTTCTTCCTTTTTGGTCACAAATTAATCAATTAATTTTAAAATATATATAAATAAAAGCAAGTAACTTAAAAATAATCTTATCTTTTGGGCTGTGGACTTGCACTGCAAGCATAAGGACCTAAGTTTAATCTCAAATATCCCTTGTAAAAGTGCCAGGTCTCTTTCTCTCTCAAATAAAGAAATAAAGAAAAAATATATATATATATATATTTTTTTTAAAGGCTGGAGAGATGGCTTAGTGGTTAAGGTGTTTGCCTGCAAAGCTAAAGGATCCCAATTCGATTCTCCAGGACCCACGAAAGCCAGATGCACAAGGGGGCGCACATGTCTGGAGTTCCTTTGCAGTGGCTGAAGGGCCTGGCGTGCCCATTCTTTCTTTCTCTCTCTCTCTCTCTCTCTCTCTCAAATGAACAAATAAATAATATACATATATATACATATATATATGCATATTTTTTAAGTGCCAGGTGTGATGGCACAGGCCTGAAATTCCAGCACTGGAGAAGCAGACATGAAGATACCTGGAGGTTTCTGGCCAGTTTGACCTAATTGATGAGCTCCGTGTCAATGAGAGACCCTGTCTCAAACAGCAGATGACATTCTTGCGGATAACACACAAGGTTGTCCACTGGCCTCTACACTCATGCCACACACAAACACACGCTGATAATAATAATAAATAAAAATCCCTGCTCTCTAGGTTTGGCCACCTTTGTATGTAAATCATCCATTCCATACTACCTAGAAATCTCTATATGACGACTTTTCTTCTCCCAACACCAATACCATGATGGCCAGACACAAACACACATACTCTTGGCAGGAGCTTCATCCTTCTAGATACTAACAAGGTGAGACAGGATGTGGCCAGGAGGTAGTATGTCTCTGGTGGTTTGTCTCTTTCCATTGCAGTACTCAGTGTACCTTACAATCAAATGCCAGGACAGTCTGCAAACAACCTCCTTGACCTCAACAACTTGGAAGTCAGGGACTCTGGTGTGTTTTCTATGGTACATACTAAGCAACTAGCACCTACCAGGTAGGAGATACTTCATAAGTACTGTGAAATTAATAAGTCAGCCAATGCTTCATTTTCTTTGAAAACTGACAAATCTTAAAACCTCGTAAGTAACAATTTGACTTGAACATAGCACTTTCCATCTAATAGAGCTCCTTTGCCACTCAGGGAAGCCAGCAAAGCAGGGGGACTTGGGCTCAGTTGTGTGCCAAAAGGAGGAAATTCTAACCCTGAAAAGCCAGCTGCCAGTTCATGTGGTGTCTTATAAGACATGAGAAAAGCAGAAATGAGGCTATCTCTGAGATTACACTCTAGGATAAATGCCTTATGAATCAGAACAAAGCCTTCCTTGAGACAAAAACGCCCATGTGGGATAGATCCTAGGAAAGGAAGGGGCCAGGGGGAGGAACTAATGTGACAAAATGCTCAGGGGTCCTTCCTAGAGAAGAGCTGACTCTAAATGCTTGTTTCATGATTAAAGCATGTTCCTAGCTCCAATGTTGTGGTGGCTTGATTCAGGTATTCCCCCTAAAGTTAAGTATTCTGAATGCTAGTCTCCCCAGCTAATGGTAATTGGAAATTAAAGGCTCCTAGAGGTGGTGTATTGTTGGAGGCAGGCATATGGGTGTTACAGCCAGTTTCCCCGTGCCAATGTCTGGCACATTCTCCTGTTCCTGTTGTCCACCTGATGTTGGCCAGGGGGTGATGCTCACGGTCTGCTCATGCCATTGTTTTCCCTGCCATCATGGAGCTTCCTCCTCGAGCCTGTAAGCCAAAATAAGCCTCTTTTTTATATTCCCACAAGCTGCTCTTGGTCAGGTGACTTCTGCCAGCAATGCAAACTTGACTGTAACAAATGTGAAGTGCTGTGTCAGGTGAGCTGAGCTTCCTGACCCTCAGCTTTCTTCTTCATCTTTACCGTGCAGTGCTGGGATGGAACCCAGAGCCTTGCACATGCTACGCAAGCTCCCCACTCCGGAGCTACATCTTCAGCTTTCTGTATTGATTTTTGTCATTTTCTTGGAAAAAAAATTTCTGATTATAATCTAATAATCCCAAGAAACTGACAATATCATTATGTCACAATTATAAAATAGATTTTTAAATAATGACACACTTGAATATTGCAACTGTTCCCTCAGTGTTCTCTATATTTATTTTTGCTTTCAGTATGCTGGTGATGTGTCATGAGGTGGGCTGAAAATACTTAGGTGGAATGTCAGCCTATCACCCAACATATAGAGTTTTTCTACAATGCAGATCATAGAAGGAGAATTTTTGCCATCACACAAACTTGGGGAAAAAAAAAAAAAAAAACAGATGGAGAGATGGCTTAGTGGTTAAGGTGCTTGCCTGCAAAGCCTAAGAACCTAGGGTCGATTCCCCTGGACCCATGTAAGTCAGATGCACAAGGTGGTACATGCATCTGGGATTTGTTTGCAGTGCCTGGAGGCCCATTTTTTTAAAAAAATATAAAAGACAAAGAGAGATAAAGAGAGAGTGAATGGGCTCCTAGAAGCTTTAAATGCCAGACTCTGTGAATTTTAAGATATCTGGTTTAAAATGAGTTCAGCTCCGTGTTATTTCTTAACCATTGAGAAACTATAGTCTGATAAAGAAAAACATACATACATATATAAATAAAATCTCAATCTTAAAACTTAGTTGATATGAGAATGCCATAAGTAAAATTGATTAAAAAACCTGGAACTTAAAGCTATTTTTTTTTCTAGTTCAATTAATTTAAGAAAAGTCTCAAGAGGGCCAGGCTTGGTAGCTCATGCCTGAAACCCTATTACTTGAGAGACTGAAGCAAGAAGACTGAGATTTTGAGGGCCAGCCTGGGGTACATAGCAAGTTCCAGGCTAACCTGGGATACACAGTATGATCCTGAAGACCCTATCTCAGAAAAGCAAACAAAATGTCACACAAACAAAGAAAGGGCCTCAACGGATATAAAACCTCTGATGAGAAGCCCATTACCATGTTTGGAAGACCTCTCTCAAAATTAATTCCATGGAATTGCATGGATGAGGGCTGCCTAAAAATGTGAGAAAACATGAGCTGGCCCAGCCTTCAAAGCAGTGAGGTGCGATGCTCTTGCTCAGAGCAAAGTTTACTTCCATGAGATTCAGCTCTTAGGAGATTGCCAGCTGGGTCCTGGAACAAACTCAGCAAATAAGCGATATTCCTAAATTACATCAGAAAATCCCAATTACAGAACACAGACCCAAATCCAAAACAATATTTTAAGGAAATTAAACATCTAATCTGAGTCAAGTGGCTTCTTTAGGAAATACCCTGGTGTGAGTCCTATCTTTTTCTGGCAGAAGCACATTTTGGCAGGCTCGAGGGTGGTAACTGCCCAATGCTCAATGGCTCCTTCAGATTGAAATCAGACGTACACAGCATTCTCAATTTAAACTGATTAAACACACAGACTAAACCAGGTAATTACAAATGCATGTGTTGGGGAATGGAAAGAGGAGACGGAATGGGGACTTCTTTATTTTTTAAAGTGTTTTCAAAGATGGGAACAATTTTACCAAAAAAAAAAATGGAATTGTGCCAAACACAGAAACAGATGTTTTGGATCGTACGGCTATGAGCTGAGGCTTCTTGTCTAGCACTGCCTGCTTCTGCTCCAGGATGGAAGGGCTCTGGCTAGGTTTCCCTCTAGTTCCACTCTGCTGGTTTAATCCTCTTCATCTAGTACCCACTACTGGGACAAAACCCACCTTCAGGTGTAGGAAGCTCCAACAAAGTGACTTAAATGATCTGGTAGGGGAAGCCTTGAATATCCTTACTGTTCTCAACAATGTTCTGCTTTGAATGTTGAGGAAACTAGTGCATGTTCAGCCAATGGGAAATTCCAAAGTGCATGACATTTGGTTCAAAGCTGTTAAGAAGCCTAAAAAGGCCACTTCTATCATGAGATTTCTCTTGGATGGCTCTAAAAAAAATAGATATCCTGTTGCTGAGTCCATTCCTGTATGGTTGAAGCTTGCCTAGTGGAACTCCCTCTGGGCAGTCAGTATTGGACAGAGGAAGGCAGAGGACCCTGTGAGTGTGATTAATTTAAGTCTTTAATATTCTTGCTATTCACAAAGGTGGAAACTGCATATTGTATCTGACCCTTAGGGATATATCCAGAAATGCAGCTAATGGCTTAATCTCTCCTTTTATACTTTTCTACTTGTGATTTTTATATTTATATGACTAGTTATAAAGAGTTGTTTTATTTATTCATTTTTGTTTACTTTTGAAAAAATATTTGAGAGGTGGGGAGATGGCTCAGCAGTTAAAGGCCTTGTTTTCAAAGCCGGTGAGTCTAGGCTCTATTCCCCAGTACTCACATAAAGCCAGATGCACAAAGTAGCATAGGTGTCTGGAGTACACAGAAGCAACAGGAGGTCCTGGTGTGCCCATACCCTCCTCCCTTCCTCTCCCTCTCTCTTTCTTAACTAAATAGGGCTGAAGAAATGGCTTAGCAGTTAAGGCACTTGCCTGCAAAGCCTATGGACCCAGGCTCAATTCCCCAGAACCCACATAAGCCAAATACACAAGGTGGCGCATGCATCTGGAGTTTGTTTGCAGCAGCTGGAAGCCCTGGTGTGCCCATTCTTTTTATCTGCCTCATTTTTCCTCTCTCTCTCTAAAATAAATAAATAAAACTTAATTAAATAAATAACTGATTTTGTTGTGAAAAGATACTTGCACTTCCCCATTCAGGTCTCCCAAGAGTGATGGAGGAGGCTGGCAGATTCCACTTCAAAGCATGTCTCATTCCCAGAGCTCAGGCACTTACAGTCTCAGCTTACTTGTGATATTATTCCCTTTCCATCATAAAAAAATAAAAGTAGTTTCTTTCTTGTTTGAAAAAGGAGATCAGGCAATGGACCAGAGTTGCCCTGGGATGTAGATGAATGATTCAAGGCAGAACACAAAATTCCCCTTTGCTAAATATATTAAGCACTCAGTTATATACAGATATAGCAAGGATGGATGGAAGAGTCTGGATGCCACAGCTTCATATCAAAGATTTTACACTTTGTTTCTTATCAGCAATTCTCTTTATCCCTAACGGGGGAAAAAAAGCTATTCCCTTTATCTTGGTATTTTAGATATACAGAGAATGGTCCTTCAATCCTATCAGCAAAATATGTTGCTTCTAATCCTTGCTACTGAGAAAAAAAAAAAAACAACTTTTTTTTTTCCTTAGAGACAAAATTGTTCTCCTCAATTACTTTGTTTTAGTAGGTTGTATGCACAATTGGAGCTCAGTACATTTAAGTAAAATGGCTATAACTAAACCTCCCTCAACATCAAGGGTTATCTCCTCTGGTTCTGATCCTGTGGGGTGGGGGGAAATTTACAAAAGCAGCAGACTAACTTAAGTTCATTGAAATCCCATTATACTCCCATTGTTCTTGACAATTTAAGCCACTGTCACATACATTATGCAGCTCAAGAAACTGAGACCCTTAAACACAAGTAACTGTGTACCAAAAGTCTTTTCTAAAGCCACAAAGAGAATAAATTACATAGCCAAGATGGGGGTCCCAAAGGTATGTGACCTGTAAATCAAATGCTCTTGCTAAAATGCCACATTTTGTCAGTTTCAAATCTTAGGTCCCACTGTGGCAGAACTGATTAGAAACATGAGAACTCCTGACAGTGGACAGTGAGGTAGCTCAGGGAACTGCATGCATCAAGGACAAGGTGGCATGATAGGTAATGGGAATGGCAAAGGCTTCAGAATCAGGGCTTCCTATGTTTCCTTTTGAAAGACATCACATAGTAAGTGAAGTGACAACCACAGGCAAGCTGCTGAAGCTCCTGGAGCCACAGTACCTGTCAGACAGAAACAAGGACTGAACCATGGCTAGGATTACAGAGCCTGAAGTCCCGAGTAAGCAGCAATCACACCAGCTCCTCTGGCACTGGCAAGAAGAAAGCTGTAGTATTGGATAGTCCCTGCACTAGACTAGGGGCCTCTCCACCTTTTGAAATGGAGGGCTTGTCCAGATCCAAATGAAGTGCCTTCAAGCACAGACATTCATAGCAATAGGGAGAAAACATTAGTTGATTTCACCTTCCATTTCCCTAGTAGCTACTTCCTCCATCCTCACTGGGCTTGTTAAAGATTCTCCACGACTGATCCCTTCCTCATTCCTCCTTTGTAATGTTGCTGCTTGAAATTCCACTGATTTTGCTAAACTTCTGTTTCTTATGCTATACTTCCTCTTCCTTTCTTTAAAGTGTCTTATCTAGCTACCACAGTCAGCTGTAGAGTGACTCATATCTATCTGTCTTTCTGGGCCTGGTAGAGAGCACAGTGGGTAATGTGCTTGCTACCCAAGCATGAAGACCTGAGTCTGGATCCCCAGAGCCCACACAAGAGTCAGGTATGATGGCATACCTATAACCCTGGTGTTGAGAAGACAGAGGGAGAGAGAGGTGGATCCCTAAGGCTTCTTGGCTATCCTAACCCAATTTATGAAGTCTGGGTTCAGTGATAGAACTTGTGTCAAAAAATAAGGCGGAGAGTGTTTAAAGACAGCAGATGTCGACCTGTGGCATCCACATATACACAGACTTGGACGTGCACCGATGAATATATGTGTTCCCACACACATGGAAACATAAACACACACACACACACACACACTATTCATATACACACAAAAAAATGTTCTCTTGTCCTTATCTCCTTGGCTTTGTTCACTTACTTTCAGCTGCCTCCCTGCTGTGAGTGGAGCGCACCAGGATGCTCCTCTGACTCTGATGCCATCTATTTGTGTCACTGGCAATACTTAGGCCTAAGATATGTACCTTTTTCCTAACTCCTTTTACTTTATTTCCTGGCACACACAGAACTTTCTGTCAGGAAACTTTCTGTTATCGTGTATATGAAGTTCTCATTGTATTCATCCTTTTCAACCACCTTGCAAAGTAGGTCATGAACACTGTCTCACATTTTTTTCCCCCTTTGGTTTTTTTTTTTTTTTTTTTTTTTTTTTTGAGGTAGGGCCTCACTCCAGCCCAGGCTGACCTGGAATTTATTATGTCGTCTCAGGCAGCCTCCAACTCATGGCAATCCTCCTACCTCTGTTTCCCAAGTGCTGGGATCAAAGGTGTGCTCCACCACGCCCGGCTCCATTGTCCCACTTTTGCAGATGAGAAAACCTAAGGTCCCAGAGATGGGCAATGCAAGGCCATCTCAAACCTAAATGCTCTGTTCATTCTACCCTAAAACCCTATGAAATCAAACAGCTAGTCTTTTTAAAAAAAGTAAACAAACAAACAAAACCTCTCTTAGAGTTTTTATTTTTATTTTTATTTATTTGAGAGAGAGAGAATGGGCACACCAGGGCCTCTAATCACTGCAAACAAACTCCAGATGCTTGTGTCCCTCGTGCATCTGGCTTCTGTGGATCCTGGGGAACCAAACTTGGATCCTTTGGCTTTGCAGGCAAGCACCTTAACCGCTAAGCCATCTTTCTAGCCCCAAAACCTATTTTAAAACATAACATCATCGTTCATGCTCTGAATCTCTTGTCTGATCAGTTTGTGAGGGGAAGTGAGAGGCTGTGAGGAGTAGTAAGGGGTTGTGAGAAGCTGTGACGAGCAGTGAAGGGCTGTGCAGAAATGTGAGGTGTTGTGAACCCCAAGTCTCACAAGTGGTATTTCCCCACTGGGAACCATATTGCACAGACACCACAAATTCTAGAAGAAGCAATGAAGACCCTCCAACTTGCTCACATAATCAGAGCTTAGTGGGCTCCATAAATAAAAACAAACGATCAGTTTTTCTGTCTGGGTGCAATAAAACTGCCCAACTATGTATACAACATGCAGTTTTGCACCTATGAAAAACAGATAAATACTTTTTAATCTGGTGGAAAATACGACGTTGATGGCTTAAAACTGGGAGCTGCCAAGTAGAATATTCATATACAATCTTTTTCTGTGCTCTCTTCTAGTCACACACTTCAGTCTCTGAAGCTAGAACAAATTATAGATCTCAAAGAGGATCAGCAGAAATTTCATTAGCAATATTCCCAACATGACTTATTCTTTGCGGGGGGGGGGGGAGTTCTATGTGTATGCAGATAGGAAACAGAAATGAGTACCAAAGAAAGATAACAGTGGAAAGACCATATTCCATGAATTTTTACTCTTGATGCTGATGGTGATCCTATATTCTCAGTGGGAAGATGGCCAGAGAGCCAGGCAACAGGGCTAAGGACCAGCTCATTCCTTCTGAATGTGAGATGCTGAGCAACTGTTCAAACCCTCCAAAAACTTGGCTTCTTATCAGCAAAGGACAGAAAACAACTCCACTCTATCACACTGATATGAGAAGTAAATGGGCTGAAGAACAGAGAGACCCTCTCCCACACCTGACAATGTGACTCAGTCACTGTCCATCCTCTCATTTCATCCGGGGCATCTCTTCATGCCACCTCCAGTAACTGTACGGACCTGGCTTCCTGGTGTCTGTGCCTGTGACAGCCTGGCTCACAAGAGTGGTTTGACTCAGTGAGATCCCCTTGATTACTATGAAAAGCTTCCCAGTTAGGATGCCAAATGATATCCTTCCACATGCTATGAAAAGTCCACGAGTTTAGTCATTTCTGCTTTGGTACTCTCTTCCACTGTTCTCCCAGTTAAACATTTCTGACTGTTCTTTCTTCCTTCCAAAATGCTTTCTTCCTTTACTGCTAACCTTCCAGAATGGCTGGCTTTGCTAGCTGCATGGACATGATTGGTCCCGATTTACCCATGTGAAAACTGAAACAGAAAGATGAAGGCTAAATGCAGAAGTTACAGAATTCTTTTTCTGTCATTAAAAATTACAGATGTTAGATATATCTGTCCTGGACATAAACCGCTCAGAGAAACAGAAACAGCTATACTGGGAACACAGGTCTTCCAATTCTGAAGCCTGGGTTCCAACTCATACCTCCTACAAGGGAGAGGGATACAAAATAATGTGTGTATTTATATAAACTACAAGTCTGTTTTTATACATTTGGACTATGTAGATTATATGCATAGTCTAGATGGAAAATGAGTGGTATCTACAATAGAGATAGTTTCAAATAAAAAAAAAAAAAGAAAAGGAACATTGCTCCAATCAGAGACCGGTAGACAGAAGAACGACTGTGGTCAATACACGCAGATAATACCAAGAAAAGTTCATGAGTCATCCCACAGCCTACCCTTTAGTGCACCATTGAGGTTTCCATACCTGTGCAGGATGAACTCTATAAACCTCTTTGCTGTTTCCCGTCTCCAGTTCAAAATTTGTCTGCCTAACCAATTAAATGATTCATTTGAGCTTTTAACTGTTTTAATTAGTGTTGCACATGCATTAGAAAAAATGAGTACTGGTCACCTTTGCTGTCACCTCCATAAACACCCTGGTGAGGTAAAATCCAGCAAGTTTCCGAAGGTAGTTCAAATCAGGTCACTTGAGACGTATATTCAAAACCTTGTGTGTCAACTGGAAACTCACAACTTCCTCTTCTTTCTAGACAGTTGACCAAGTATCATATCTTGTCCACTCTATCTCACATATCCAACCAGCACCTGACCCCTGCACCACAGACAACCAGCCACATCCAGTCATCCTCCTCCCCATCTCTCTCTGAAAACAGAGATGATCCCACCTTTCCTGAGATGACAGTTTCTTCTACTCTCTATCACAATGCAGTTTAAATGACCCTTCCACAAGACAATTTAACCTCTGCACGGTCCTCCCATGCTTCTGGATTGTTTGCTGGAGGAGGTATTCTCACTGTCTGAGGAAGCCAAAAAGGCCCCAAGGGGTCAGGAGAGGTAGTAGAGAGCTGCTCACCCTAACACTGATTATGCTTCACTATGACTCCTATAATCCAGTTAGAATTCAGTTATGTGCCTCTCCTGGTAAATTGCAGTAAACATGAGATGTGGAGTATGTGCCCTCAGTGCCAGAACTGTCCCTGATATAGAATAAAAGGTCAATAGCCTATTATAAGAATTAACAAGTAAATGGATATAATCTAGAGTTTTGTGTATCAAATAGATTGTATACATCCTTGGCTTGGTCACAAAAACCCCAATAATGAGGTTTTAAAAATCAATAGCTGATATATTAAATGACAATGTATATATTTTAAACCAATTACTGTAACAGCAAGACTTCATTTTATTAAACAAACAATTTAGAAAATATCTAAAATACACTGCTCTGTGAAATTAATTTGGGGTTGAATGGTTAATATTAAAGAAAATTTCCGGGCTGGAGAGATGGCTTAACGGTTAAGCGCTTGCCTGTGAAGCCTAAGGACCCCGGTTCGAGGCTTAATTCCCCAGGACCCACGTTAGCCAGATGCACAGGGGGCGCATGCATCTGGAGTTCATTTACAGAGGCTGGAAGCTCGGGCATGCCCATTCTCTCTCTCTCTCTCTCTCTCTCTTTCTCTCTGTCGCTCTCAAATAAATAAATAAACAAACAAAAATTTTAAAAATGTCTCTTAAAGAAAATTTCCAAGTATAAAAACATAGATGGGGATTCTGAATAGACAATTATCTCCTACATGTGATAGGAGTTATCTCCCCATAGGCAGTAAGGACAAGGGTTCATGGTGAACTACAAGCCAGTCACATAGGACAGGGACAAAAAAAAAAAAAAAAAACAGGTAACTCAGTCATTAACATTCAGGACAGGTACAGCCAGCTGAGACAAGCGATGAACAAGGTGATCACCATAAGTGGCAGTTCCCCTGAGTGGGTCAGCAAGGCATGATCACTTTCCCAGTTGGGCCCAGGCAACATGCACAGGGTTCCAGGCCCCACGCTGGCTCAGTGCCAATGCACACAGGAAGACAATCAATCTCTAAAGATTACCTCAGTCTCTATCCAGATCCCCCCACAAGTCCTATAAAAAGCCAATAAACCGGCAGCTCAGTAGCGATCTTTTTCTCGCTCTTGGGACACCCCTCCTACTTGATGGGAATTTCTCTCACTTTTCCTTAATAATACCACTTTGGGTTGCTCAGTCCCTCCTTGTCCACAGACCTCAATTCCTTTTCAGCATCTGGCAATGACAATACAAACTCTGAGAGCCGTTGGCTTGGTTTGAAGCCCTAATCCAGAACCAAAGGTTTGAGACAGGGCTCTGGTGACCTTTGAACTGTTCAGCACCTTAGACCCCTTGGGTTAAGCCCATCTGGGCTGAGGAAAGCTCTGTTGCTCTCAAACTTACATCATCAGCAACTGAGCTGGGCCCTACAACCAAGGTGAAAGCTGGAGCAGTGTGCTCTGTGGTAGCCAGAAGGAGCCACAGCCATGCTGATTGCCTATGGGGGGTGGGGGGAGAAGGGGGAGGACAGAGAGCTTTCTCCACCTGAAGTCTGTTTAGTAAACCACATTTTATAGTGCTAAAGACTGATGTCACAATCATATTTTTTTCTGGATAGTTTTTAAAAGAGAGACACAAAGTTTACAAACACTGAAGGAACTGTGTAGATGCAAGCACTTTTGAATCGCATTCTTCTTAAGTATTTGCTTTTAGAATGTGATGACGTACAGGTGACTTTCAACACACACAACAGCCCTAACATGTTCATGTGAAAGTGGGAATGTTGAAAGTACGGTGGCATGTATGCCTCATAATATCATTAACTTGTACAACTTCTCTTCAAAGATGCTAATCAATTATTTAAAATAAAAACATAAAAAACAAAACTAGGCCCTTATATATCATAGCTACAAGATGCCAATAAAATTGAATTTCTGCCTAGTTTAATTTGACAATAGAAAAGTCAGCAGTTAAGGGAAGATAAACTTCCCTTTGTCCTTTTCTTCCTGAGAAACTTTCAAATGTTGAAAATCAATTCCTTTTGTCCCTTTGCTATTCATCTGCTACACATTAAGTAGAAACTCTGGGCAGTGAGTGATTCCCTCAGGGTCTTTCATACACAGAGAAGCCTGCTACAAATTAAATTCTTACTCTCCCTCACAAATTATAGATATGTTTTGTAGTAGACCATTGATTTATCAGTCCATGCCTTTGAGAGTTCAGTTTTGTGAGACTAGCTAATTGTAGTCTTTTATCTAGAGTTATTTCGGGGTTGAGGATTATGGTGCTACATTAATTAAAATGGAATAAGTCTATGTTATTCTGATGTTATAGTCTATATTTTAAAAAATAATCTGTTATATATATTTTAGATTTTTTACTTCCCAGTTCCTTGAAATCTTTATGCTATGAGTAAGTGCATGTGTGTGGCTGTGTGGGGATCACTATACTAGAATAATATTAAATAATATTATTTATGCCAGATGTGGTGGCTCACACCTTTAATCCCAGCAATCAGGAGGCAGAGGTAGAATTGTCACTAATTCAAGGCCAACCTGGGTTGCAGAGTGAGAGCCTGTCTCAAAAAAAAAAAAATAATGCTATTACTTCTGAGAGCAATGTTATCACCATCAAAAGAATTATGACAATCATAAATAGAGGTTGTACACAAAATCTTTTCAAAATATTTAAGCTAGCCTGTGCTACAGAGTGACTGCTAGGTCAGCCTGGACTATAATGAGACCCTACCTCAAAAGATCACCAAAAAAAAAAAAAAAAAAGAAGAAGAAGGAAGGAAGGAAAGAAAGGAATGAAGGGAGTGAAGGGAGGGGAAGAGGGGGTAAGGAAAGAAAAAAAGAGAGAGAAAAAGTAAGATAATAAGCTATACAAACATTATTTCAGTATTGGATATTAGAACCCATCACTAAAAAAGAGTAATTTGGGGCTGGAGAGATTGCTTAGTGGTTAAGGTGCTTGCCTGCAAAGTCAAAGGACCCAGGTTCAATTCCCCAGGACCCACGTAAACTAGATGCACAAGGTGACACAAGCATCTGGAGTCTGTTTGCAGGGCTAGAGACCTTGGCATGCCCATTTTCTCTCTCTCTCTCTCTGTCTCTCAAATAAATAAATAAAATATTAAAAAGAGAAGCTGGGCATGGTGGTGCACGCCTTTAATCCCAGCACTAGGGAGGCAGAGGTAGGAGGAGCACCTTGAATTCGAGGCCATCGTGAGACTACATAGTGAATTCCAGGTTAGCCTGAGCCAGAATGAGATCCTACCTCGAAAGAAAAAAGCAGAATTTTGGTCTCAGGCAATGCAATATCATTTTGGATACTACAGGATGTGCACACACACACACACACACACACACACACACACACAAACATGTGTATATATAAATTATATTCTGGTCTATTAGAAGAAAATCTTCATGTACATACACACAGAGAGAGAGAGAGAGAGAGACAGAAGTGATGTAAATTCGCAAGTAGTGCTGGGAAGTTGTAGGAATTTCATATTAATCTGTTATTTACCAAATATTAAAAACTTTCTTGGTCATAGAATTTTCCTTCCTGGTCTTTAATAAAGAAACAAAACCTAGGGGGCTGCAGTGATAGCTTTAGCAGTTAAAGTGCTTGCTGGCAAAGCCAAAAGACCTAGTATGTCTCCCCAGCATCCACGTAAAGCCAGAATCACAAGGTAGTACATGCATCTGGAGTTTGTTTGTAGGTTTGATTCCCCAGTACCCACATAAGCCAGATGGACAAACAGGCATATGTGTCTGGAGTTGGTTTACAATACCTGGAACCCTGGCCTGCCCATTTTCTGTATCTACCTCTGTCCCTCTCTCTCAAATAAATACAATAGTGTTTTTAAAAAAAAAATAGAAAGAAAGAAAGAAAGAAAGAAAGAAAGAAAGAAAGAAAGAAAGAAAGAAAGAAAGAAAGAAACCAAATTTGGACACAGTCAATCCACACATGCATCAATTTCCCAAAAATGTTCTAAATTTTTCCTCAAAGACTTCTCTGAAGTCCAACATGTACTTGGCACCAAAAGTGAGTCATTTTCATCTATCTCACTGGGCAGTTCATGGAAGGCCTTACCTCGCTGGAGTCCTCCTGCTGGTTAATGACAGCCAGTGCATCTTCTGCTGCCTGCCTCTTGGCCTCCGCCACCGTGCGCTCCATCTTGGCTCGCTCTGTGGTGATCATGTCGTGGGCTTTCCGCTCTGCCTCAGACACGGCCTTCTGCAGTTCGGTCATTGCCTGGCGCTTCACCTCGTTCACAGCCTCCTCTGTGGCGTCAGACCAAACATGACAAGAGAACATCTATGGGTTAACTGAGGACCCTGGAAATTAGACACTTTTTAACAGAATTTTATCAAAAAGCACAGCTTCCCTCCAAATTACTGGGCAGTTCTGGCTGTTTGGAAAACAAAACAAAAGAAAACAAAACAAAACAAAAAAGCTACCTAATCGCTGAAATTCATTTAGCAAAACAAAAGATGAGAAATTTTCTTCAGCTTCTCCTTCTTGGAAATATGTTTAGAATGCATATATCAGACACAAGAGGAAGTTACTCTTCCAGTCTGGTATCATGGTACAGGCCTGCAATCCTAGCACTCCAGAGGCTGAGACAGAAGATAAGAGTTCAAGGCCAGCCTGGGATATATAGTGAACCCTTGTCTCAAAACAGCTAGTACAGCAACACCAGTATAGTAAAAAGATCATTTGAATAGCAATGAAGGTAATATACACCCTTAAAAAACCCACAGTGAAATAGATGACACAGTTCCACTTGGTCTTGAGGCAGTTAAGGGGACTGGGCCCCAAAGGTAAATGGCAGGAATGTCTTTTGGCTTGTCCTTGCAGTCTCCACTATGCTAGAGATCAGAGAAGAATCTGGCCTTCTTCTTATCTCTTTCCTAATCTATTTTTCTATAAACAAACTGAGTCCCTCTCTGGGAAGGAGTTCTCTTCCATAAAATGAAGGGTTAAATCTGATCCTGGAATTCTAGTTGGTTAAGCCTAGCCCTAAACTTGGCATCATGGCTGCCTTCTTCTTGAGCCAGCCCTTTGCCCAGACCAATCAGTCCTGTCTGAAGCTCACCTGAGCCTGAGGGTAAAGCCCACCACCATGAGGTTATTAACAGATGCTTACCAGGTGGGCAAGCTCTCTTGTCATCTCTCTTAGGAACTTCTGGGTTCCTGTCCTGGTAAGCCTCTCTTCTCTTGGCCCACCTGGGCTGCGACAAAGGGAGACTTTGACCTCTACTCCCACATGGGCCCTATGCCCCTCCCACCTTCCACGTGGCAGGAGCTCTATGTACTTTCTTCTCTTCACTCTCTAAATCCCTATTCATGTTTCTTCTGGGCCCATGTTCAATTCTCCCCTGTAGTTCTCAGACTACATGGGTATATCCATTCCCCTTCCCTTGGTTCCATACTTCCTTGAATAAATGTAATAGTTTAACAATTATCCTTCTCAGCCTTGTTTATTTATCCCGATTCTTGGATAAAACAGATACAAACTCAGAGTTTAAGTTTAAAAGCCTTTGCTTTTTGTTTTAATTTTTTGTATCTGGGCCTATAGCCATTGCAAATGAATGTCGGACACATGTGCCACCTTCTGCATCTGGCTTATGTGGGTCCTGAGGAACGGAACCTGGGTCATTAGGCTTACAGGCACATACCTTCACCACTAAGCCATCACTCTAGCCCAAAAACCTTTCTTGAACCCCCAAGCCCCATGACAGTCTTATCATTTCCTGAGTCCATAGGATATACACCTTTATAGATTAAGTAAATGATGAAGTTTTTTAAAGCCTTTTTTAAACAAAAAAGCTGTTTTATTTTTTAATTCTGTAAAGGAAAAAAATTCAATTTTATATCCCCCCTGAGGTTGATTTACTTTATTTATTACGGACATACTTAGTATGGATACATCATATGAGGGTGCCAACAGCCTTGTCATTTTTTAAGTTTTAAGATGCTGTTTGTCTACTTCAAATATATATAATGATTATGTGTTACCAGCTGTGGCACTGGACAAGCAAAACTGAGCTAACATCACAAGCCTGACTGTAACCTGTGAGGTGTCCAATTAGCTCTAGAGTTTGGGCTGCAGGAGGGTAAAAGACTCAACTAATGTGAAACCAAGGATTGACAGCTAAAACAAGTATTTTTCTATTTAAAAAAAATTAACTATTCTAATTAACAAGAGAAAATATCCTCCCCCTGAATTAGTTTATCTAATTTTCATCTTTATTCAAAGTAAAATGACAATGATTAATTGAAAATTTAATAAGCAGTAATTATTAACTTGGCAAACCTAGTACCAATTAACACTCTATTAAAAGTAATTATGACATGTTTCATTCAAGTGTTTGCACTTAATTGTTTCACCCACTTAAAAAGCACCTTAATTAAATGTTCTGTTTAATTAAAAACATAGATTCCTAATAAGAATATTTTACTGTACATTAAAAATGTAAGAGATGCAAGTATTCCTAGGGTTTCTTAAATTCCTTTGGTTTAATTGACACATCTTCAGCCTCGAGTGGAAGATCATCAGAAGCCCTCTGCTAGCAAGTCCTTGTCATGACTTGTGTAGCCTCCATCCCTTCAGCAGCATCACTAGGGAAGTACATTCTCCTGTAAGTACTGCCTGCTTAAGTGTCATAGTTACAGGGAAAAGACCCAGAGTAGAAATATTAGCAAAAATATGTTAAGCCTTTGTTAGCTCCTGCAAGGTAGGTATTTAAAATCTGGTAGAACCGAGGTGTTACAGACAGAACTGAGCACCTTCTTCATCAGGAAGCAAAAGATGCTTTTTATTACCCTATCATAAATGACTGGGGGCACCAGGGAAGTACTGCCCTTCTAACTTTACAGCCAGGGTCTAATTTAGTTTGAATATTCAAGGTGAATTAAAATTCTATCTAAGTGGTAATACAGGACAATAATTTTTGCTTAGGATCAAAGCCCTAGCTTGACTAATTGTATATGCAAATGAGGTAATTTATATTTAAATTATGCATTCCTATTTGAATCCCACAGGCATATACAGATCAGCAAAGAGAATTGGTAGGACATTTGCAAGGTGCTTGAATATTTATTACCAACTGCAAATATTTCTCTGATCACTTGAAAAGAAATAATACTGAAGAAAACATCCAGTTGCAATTTTAAACCACTTTATGTTAGTTTATTTTCAATTTTATAAAGACACTTTATAACTTTTGAGAGCATTTATTGTGTTTGTTATTTAGAGAAAAATTGATGAGGCCATCTACATTTGTTAGGATTTATAATATTTTAAAATGTGCATTAATATGTTGTTAAGCTGTATTATGAAGCAATGTGCAGAGTTTACATAGGTTCTGTGGGTGAAATGATAGTGTTGTATTAATGATAATGTCATGATTATGCAACTGTACTACAATTGTGTGTAAGAATATGACAAATGCACACAAAAATGCTTATGGTAAAGAAACATCCATAAATTAATCTTCAGTACTTAGAGGAAAATGTGTTTGTGTGTGTGTGTGTGTCTATATATGTCAACATATCTATATCTATTCATCTATCTATCTACACATATATGTCTCCCTAGAGAAAGAAAAAGAGAAAAGACAGGGAGATAGCAAATACCATAGTATATAGAACATGGTAAGATGAGGAATATAGGTAAAAGCCATAAGGAATTTTTGTATAGTTTTTGCAACTTCTATGCAAATTTGAAATCCTTTCAGAATAAAATGGTGCAAAAAATTGTTTAACACAATCCAAAGCAAAGCATGTAATTTTACAATAGTACTTTCATTGCAGAGGCATACTATCTATGTTGCTATGTTGTTGCTATCTGTCTCAGGTTGGCCAGGTTCTCCTGTCTCCACCTCCCAAGTACTGGGATTACAGGTATGATCTTTTGGATTTTAACACCAGGTTTTGTTTTCCTTGTCTTCCCGTGGGAACACTTTTCAATGTGGACGCTGAGTGCAGATGCCCCACTCTGCTCTTGGTGTTCTCATCCTGTTGGGTTTTTGACTTTCGAAATGACACACATACTTTTTAAGGGTCCTATCAAATAAAATATTCTAAGTGGTTCTTAAAGATCGTCAGACAAAGCTGTATCCTTACTTTAGAAATTTACTCTACTCCTTAAGTTTAGATTCTAGGCAGGGAGTGATGGTGCATACCTTGAATCACAGAACTCAGGAGGCAGTGGTAGGAGGATTACTGTGAGTTCGAGGCCAGCATGAGTTCCAGGTTAGCCTGGTCTAGAGTGAGACCCTACCTCAAAACAAAACAGAACAAACAAAGAGCATCTAGAGCTGCAGAGATGACTCAGTGGTTAAAGGCACTTTCTTGCAAACCCTACCAGCCTGGGTTTAATTCCCCAGTACTCATATAAAGCCGGATGCAAAAAGTGATACATGTGTCTGGAGTTTATTTGCAATGGCAAGAGGCCCTAGTGCACTCATTTTCGTCCCCCCTCCCTTTCAAATAATTATTTTTTTTAACTTAGCATACATTCACAAAAATTACTCCCAAAGTTTTCCTATGAAGCAAAGTAAAGATACCACAGTGAGAAGAATATGAATTTAATCTTTACAACTATAAAATCATATTTTAGGATGAAGAGTGAGTCCAATAAACATATCTAAAAATAATCCAAACACTTCTTTGATAAGGTTTACCCCCTTTGTAATGGCAGTATGGATATGGAAGAAAGAGAAATTATTCTGTCTCAGCATTCCAAGTCTCTCAAATCTAAATATAAAATACATCAGTATTGGGTTCAGAAACCCACAAAACAGTGAAGAGAAATCATGTTCGATTCAATACATTCCACTGTGTCAAGTAGAAAAAAGAAAATCCTGATGAAGTGGAAAACGCACAGAGCAGCTTTGAATCTGCTTCCAATTGCTTACTACATATGGTGGGACTTCCTATGTGCTCAGCTACTGAGGCTGACTTTCTAACAAAGGTGGTATACTCAAAGTTCTGCCCTCACTTATTAGCAGTCCCACAAAGACTGGAGCAGATAATAGCAGAGAAAGATCTTGATTTACACAAGATTTACTGCAGCTTTTCTGTATGAACTATCAAAAGTTTAACTTACATCCATGTAACGCAGGGAAACAGAGACAGATTCTTTTCTCCCAAAATAAAAGCCATCCTTTTGCCACTAAAAGTGACAATTCTTTGTACCTCTTACTGGAACAAGGGGCAACGCCAGCTTAAAGACAGAAGGGAGGGCTGAAGAGATGGCTTAGCAGTTAATGTGCTTGCCGGTGATGCCTAAGGACCCAGGTTTGATCCTCCAGGTACCTCGTAAGTCAGATGCACAAGGTAGCACATGCCTCAAATAAAAATAAATTTTAGAAAAAGAGTGAGTTTAAAAAAATGGAGGGGAAATATGACTAAAATGGAGACACAGCAACTGTTTTGTGGGTTGGATGGCAACTGCATGTTTTGAGCCACTTGGGAGAATCACGGAATGTTTGTTACCAAAACCTGAGTGAGCTTTAGTGTGCAGGTGAATAATACACATTTTAGCAGCTTGCTAGGTAGATATATCTTATTTGTACTACTGGACATGCAAGAGAGTGCTGTAGTTCTTAAGCTGGGCTACTAAACTAAGAATACTATCAGATTTTGAAACTCATTACTCTTACAAACACTGGTACATATTCCTTAGCAAGTCTGTAGAACACAAGAATAAGATTCAAGTGACCAGAGATTCAGCAAGTGGCAAAGAATTACACATAAATTCAGGTGATTTCAATCAAAATTCAAAAAGACATTTTTTGTAGAAAACAAAACAAAGCAAAGACTCCTTCCCTTGGCTTAGGACTGCCAACCCTGGTCCTCTGACTGAAGAAATAGCACAACCCACTTTTGTAACACAGACAGTCAGACTATCTTAACAGTTAGAGAGCTACAGCAGCTCTAAGATATGGCCAGTCTGTTTCTTATGTCTTTAACTCTTGAAACAGGCTTATCTAGGGTTTACACAGGTTTTTGCTTAGCTGGTACTCCACTAACATTCTATCGGATCTAAAAATTAAGTCAGTGAGTCTTCAAGAACTGCAAATCTGCTCTAAAATACTCTTAATGAGAGCAAACACTATGTGTGTAAAGTAAAATTATAGTCATTTGTCATTTAACTTTTTAAAAGACTTATTTAGCTCTAAGCATTTAATATTAAGTATCAAAGAAGATCAATTTAAAAAGATGACTAACACTTTCTCCCCAACCTCCAATTTTTTTTAAAAAACGGTCCTTAAAAGTTCTAACAAGTCAACTATATTTGGTGGGATTTTTTAAGAATGCAAAGAAAAAAATACTGAAGTGTGCATAATTTTTAAAACATTGGGTTTCTTTTGTCATAAAGAAAAACTACATGCCAACTAAGACCTGTACCAAATTTCATTCTGAGACCATTATGGCCCCTGAAAAAAGTGGTGGGGAGGAGCCATAAAGAAAATATTGCCCGCCTTTCACGGATGATGGTGGTAGCAGATGTTACAGAAAGAAAATTTATTTCATGTTTTAATCAAGCTAGTTTAAGAATATTAATGAAGGTTTCTGTGTTATTGTGTCTGTTTTGTGGGGTTTTTCACTTTGTTTTGCTTTGCTTTTGCTATTGTTGTTGTTCGCAGCAAAGTCCCTTCTTGTCATCCTTCACGTCATTGAATTAACAACTGCACACAGCTGCCAGAACACTGAAGTCGTGTTTTGAAACAGTTCTTACCAGCTTTCTTCCAGATCTCCTCTGGCACATATCCAGACGCAGGCCTGTGAAGGAATTCCCGATGTGCATCTATGACAAGGACGGGAGGGGCAGAGAGAAGGGGAAAGCGACGTCAGCATCGTCATGTCCTTACCCAGAGCCAAGCAAGCAATGCCCCTTGTCTTGGATTCGTTACAAAAACGCACTTTTAAAAGATTCAGTATTTCATTTATAGGAAACACAGAAAAATAGCAGGCCAGTCATTGGAGCCCAAAGAAAGCCGAAAGCTACTGGTCCAAATGCCTTGTATGCTCACATAGAAGGCGACTTTATTTCACTGTACAAGGTGTTCTCAGAACTCTCTCATGTGCTAATTTCTATAGGTATGTTTTATGTTGGTAAATAGAGGAGATATATATCTGGTACTTTTCCTTTCAAGAGTCAAATTCGTAGTTTAAAAATGAAATGGGCTGGAGAGATGGCTTCATGGTTAAGGCGCTTGCCTGCTAAGTCTAAGGCCCTAGGTTTGACCCCCCCCCCCCGCCAGAACCCATGTAAGCCAGATGCACATGGTGGCATAAGCGCCTGGAGATCATTTGCAGTGGCTAGAGGCCCTGGCAATTTTCTCCCTCTGTCTCTCTTGCTCTCTCTAATAAATAAATAAATAAATAAAAATTAAAATAATAAACACCTGAAAATGAAATATTAGGACAATTTAAAAGTCAAATACAATTTACCCAGTACTCTTAAATGTACCTCCTTTCAATAAACAGTGAATCCTAGTCTATGGCTAACCAGTTCTCACACTTAATTACTTCTTTAAAAAGCTCACCAAGTATTAAAACATTTTACAAGAATTAGGTCATATGAAATTGACACGGGTGGAAGCCAGGAACTATTAGAAGAGATGAAGATATTCAGCTGACCAAATAGAAAGTGGTTTGTGTTTATTTTTTTTCTGAAAAGGAAATGAAGTTCCACTTTAAATGCTGTGTTTATTACGCTTTCAGATTTTAAAGCCGAGAAAACTAATAATAAGGTTAATATAGGAATGCTAGCCGGGTGTGGCGGCACACGCCTTTAATCGCAGCACTCGGGAGGCAGAGGTAGTGGGATCACCATGAGCTAGAGACCAGCCTCAGACTACATTGTGAATTCCAGGTCAGCCTGGGCTACAGCGAGACCCCACCTCAAAAAAAAAAAAAGATCAAAAATATGTAGGGATGCTAACCTTTCAACAATTTGTATATGGACACTATATGTATAATGAGCGTCCATAGCTAAGATATACATTTCAATATTGAACTTCGAATGAAATACTGTGCATTCAGATGGTTTGTTTTTATTTACTTATTTATAGACAGGGTCTTTCTATGTACCCCAGGCTGGCTGTCCACTCTTAATCTTCCTGCCTCAGCCTCTCGAGTTCTGGGAGTATAGACATGTACCTATACACCCAGCTTCAAAGGATCTAGAAAGAAAATTACCAATGGAACATGTTTAAAATATTATGGTTATTCTATGCATGATACATTTCAAGTAAAGCTGAAATTTCATCTACAAGTATAAGAAATACCAAGTAAGAGACTTATTTTTTAAAACAGTATTTATACAGTTACATATATTTTGAATGCTAAAATAAATTTAGTTTTCTATATTTTATATAGCCAATAAATATTTAAAAGGAGGAAAAGTACAATCAATTGTGTTAAGTCAGTACATTTGGGTGTATTAGGTACAAGTACAGCCTTTGAATCCTTGTATGGCACATGGGTGACCTGTTGGCCAGGACACTGTTTCTCCAACTTCTCTGAAAAAGTGTATTACAGTTTGGTGAAGGACATACTCTGTATTATATTGTCAATGACTTGTTAAGTGTAAAATTCTTTAAAATATAAAGTTTGTTTTATAAATGGTTACATTTATAATTAAATGATTACTTAATAATCACATGGACTGGATGTAGCCAGGCATTCTCATGTGCACATTGCCTTTAATAAAATAAGTAACAAAATGCAAAATGTTTTACAGAAGTAATTTTTATTCCTAAAGAAAACTGAAAACTACATACAAGTGTTTGGCATAAAGGATAGTTAATTAGGATTTTCAAGATTATTGTGTATTTCACCAAGAAATAAAATGTGGTCAAGCACTGTTGGCCATGTGCAACAGTGAAGTAATATACATAAAGGCACTTTTAACAGATGAAAGGCTGTTTGTTACTTAAGCGTAATTAGCTGAATAAGAATAGATATGTAAATATATCTAGTTCAAAATAAAAACTGACTTCTTCCAAGTACCAGGTTTATTTATTTTTAATTACCAGGTTAAGAAAAGATCAATAGTATCAGGAAAGAAAAAAAGAAACAAAAGAAAAGAAGATCAATAGATTTAAAAATATTAGTTGAAGCCAGGCGTGGTGGCACATGCCTTTAATCCCAGCACTGGGGAGGCAAAGGTATAAGGAGTGCTGTGAGTTTGAGGCCAGCCCGAGATTACACATTGAAGCCCAGGTCAGCCTGTGCTGGAGTGAGACCCTACCTCAAAAATGAAACAACAACAACAACAAACCAATCATTATTATTTGATAGATAAACAGTACTATAAAGAATAGGGAGGTGACACTAAGTTATCTAAAGTTCATGCAAAAAATAAGCTAACCGGGCATAGTGATGCACACCTTTAATGCCAGCACCGGGGGCAGAGGTAGGAGGATCATTGTGAGTTCAAGGCCAGCCTTAGACTAGACAGTGAATTCCAGGTCAGCCTGGGCTAGAGTGAGATAGGATGGAAAGTGGAGTTTCAAAGGGGAACGTGGAGGGAGGGAGGGAAATACCATGGATATTTTTTACAATAATGGAAGTTGTTAATAAAAAATAAACAGACAAAAATAAATTTTAAAAAATATGCTAATTACAAATCCCAGGTAGCACAAAAAGAGAACTTGTTTTATAACCCAGGGGAGCTAAATCTGTGCTTTATCAATGGTTCACTAGTTACTTTGGGCAAGTTAGTTCACCATGTTTGAGCTGCCTCACCTGTAACCAACAATTGTACAATGAGAGCACTGTTCCTGGTACTAAAGAAAGTACCTATTACTACATGTATGGCATGGGACATCCTAAATTCTTGCCAGATGTTACCTGCTATTTGTTATCTTTATTGCTAGCCAGGTGTGGTAGCACACGCCTTTAATCCCAGCACTCAGGAGGCAGAGGTAGGAGGATCACCATGAGTTTGAGGCCACCCTGAGACTCCATAGTGATCATCACCAGTATCACTAGACAGTAGTTTGAAGGCAAAATGTCTCCTAGAGGCTTATGTGTTCGAACACATAGGTCCCAATTGGTAGTGCTGTTAGAGAAGGTTGAGGAATCTTTGGGAGGTGCAGCCTTGCTGGAGGAAGTATGTCACTAGGTGTGGGCCTTTTGGTGTTATAGCCAGGTTCCAAATGAAGTATATTTCTTCCTGCTGGTGTTACACTGGCTTCCTATGCCTGCCATGACTTCCCACAACAATGGACTCTACCCTATGGAAAAATATAAGCCAAAATAAACTCTTTCCTTCCTTAAGCTGCTTCTGGTTGGGTATTTTGTCCCAGAAAAAAAGAAAGTTAAGTGATACACAGGGTGATTATGTATATGTATATACATATATATATATATATATATATATATATATATATATATATATATATATATAGACAGGAATTATATATAAGAATATGTAATTCCTTACAAATAACTAAGGTGAAGAAAGAACTGTAAACTAAGTTTCTCCTAGCACATAATCAAATAGCACAGAAAGAGTGAATACATCAAGCCTAAGTAATATATACCACATATTATTTTAACTTACAGAATCTTACATTACCAATTCATTGTCTTTTGCTTTGGAAGAAAATAGTCCAATTTCTTAAAGAAGTTATTTTATAAGTTTATCTTACACCTCATGAATGTCTATGCCCTCAAATAACCTCAATGGTTTTTCTAATTCAGATCTACTTTCTTAAAAAAAAATAAAAAGTTACCGGGCGTGGTGGCGCACACCTTTAATCCCATCACTTGGGAGGCAGAGGTAGGAGGATTGCTATGAGTTTGAGGCCACCCTGAGACTCCAAGTGAATTACAGGTCAGCCTGGGCTAAGGTGAGAACCTACCTCAAAAAACAAAAATAATGAAAAAATAAAAAGTTGTTTTCAAAATAGCCAAATCTTAAAGCAAATAATTAAATGTGTACATTTTATAATCTCCTTTCCACTGGTAAATTACTGTGCCTTTGCTAAACATTAGATTAACAGTGGGGAGAAACAGAGGATCAACAGTAGGTATACTCTTGCTTACTAATAAGTAGCACTATCAGAATCTACATGGGGAAAGAGTAGCATAAGACACAAACACACACACAAAAATAAATGCTGAAGTTGATAAATATAAGCAAAAGAGACAACTCTCCTAGGACTTTATTATTGTAAGAAACTGGCTCACCTAGAGTAGATTATGGAAAACCCTGAGATAATATGGCTTGTAGTCTAAGGAATTTAATTTGCTACTATTACCTCTTAACTAACTTAAAAAATATATCAGTTTCTTTAAAAATAGTCATTTAAAACATAGTGGTAGAAACAAAGACAGGAGGGCCTATATAAAAACTAATTTAAAATATGAGACATTCACAATGTTCTAAAAGATGGGGACATTAAAGGAAAGTCTAAAGTAAGTTTATCTTGCTTTGAGGTACAGACTGCATGAAGGTAGAGGGAAGAGAAGGAGGGCAACCGTCTTAAGGTGATAGATACCTCTGAAGAAAAGGAATCAAGTCAGAGTAAAGAGAGAAGTGGTAAGAAACGTGAAACAAAGAGGAACCCATGATGCATGAGACATGGAAGGTGCACTAACTTACGACAGAATGGAGACCATTGGATACTAGATACAGCAAGGGCCGCCATCAATATACATGAGGGGATGAGCTGAGAGCCTTTGGAGTACCAATGTGACCTGATGAGACCCCGGACAGCAATGCTCAAAGCTCAGCAGCACCTAGGCATGGCCTTCATCCTGTAGTGGGCACAATGAGGCTGTAATCATGATAGTATCTATTACAAGGACCATCACAAGAAAGGAAAGGTTAAGTGAGTTCATCTTTACAAGTGCCACTTATGTTTTCTAAGGATAATAAACTCAGAAATCACCACAATATCTTTTGGACACCCACACACAACCTAGAAGGTAGCTACTGCTTTAGGATTTCCATTTTTGACAGTAAGTGTTAATGTTCTAGAAAACCTATTTGTATTCAATAAATCCGATTTGAAAAAATATAAGACATTTGTTTGCATTATGAAGTCAACAGAATAGTCATAACATGAATTTCATGATATGATTTAAAAGGAACAATACAAGTACATAAAAATAAACTTCACATATATATTCTGAATAACTTGTTTGTGGTTATTATATTGTGGTAGAATAGAAATTGAATAATGTTACTTTGGTTGAGAACAACCTATTTTAATATACCTATATATTATGAATTAGGTACAATAGATTTTTTTACATTTAGGACCGAATTCCTTTCTTTAAAAAATATTTTAATTTATTTGCCAGTAGAGAGAGGGAGAGAGAAAGACACAGAAAGTGAAAGGTAGAAAGTATGGGTGCACCAGGGGCTCCTGCCACTGCAAACGAACTCCAGACACCTGCACCACCTTGTGCATCTGACTTCATATAAGTACTGGGGAATTGAACCCAGACCAACAGACTTTGCAAGCAGTGACTTTTTAACTCCTGAGCCATCTTTCCAGCCCCAGAATTCCTTTTTGATTTCTCTGCCAAGTAAAACCACTACTTGGAAATATTCTGTAGATGAAAAATGTCTAAGAATCCACAATAACTTTATAGTCTTGAATGCCAAACAAAAAAATCCACTAATTTCACTTACCATTATTCTTTCAAGTTCTTTTTGATTGCAGTAATAGAAGTTCTCATATCACATCTACTGTGCATCAGACACCATTCCATATGCTATAGGCCTCAGCTCAAAACTGACAGAAATGTTTGTGAAATGTGTGTTTTTACAGCTTTCTTACATAGATGAGGAAACTGAGGCACAGTGAGATTTGTGACTTTCCAAAAGCCACAAGTATGGAGAGAGACAAAAATAATCCAATCCAGGTACCTTCTCAGAATCTGTTCTTTTTAGTTCTATTTAGTGATAGATGTTCTGAGGAGTTCACTAGCAAGGAAAACTTCTATAATTCAGTCCTGCTGCAATCATACTAGTAAGAAAATGCAGTAATGTAAAGTATAAACTTATTTACCAATTCAAGAAACTCTTGAGGGCTGGGAAGATGGCTTAGCACTTAAATGTGCTTTCTGGCAGAGCCTGCCAGCCCAGATTCAATTTCCCAGTACCCATGAAAAGCCAAATGCACAAAATGATGCATACATCTGGAGTTCATCTGTTGGAGCAACAGACCTTGGCATGTTCATTTTTTCTCCTTCCCTTCCTCTCCCTAAATAAATAAATAAATAAATAAATTTAATTCCAGCATTCAGGAGGCAGAGGTAGGAAGATGGTTGTGAGTTTGAGGCCACCCTGAAGCTACATAGTGAATCCATAGAACAAGACCCAACTTCCTCCCCATCCCCCCCCCCCAGAAACACTTGAATCATTAAGTTTTTAACGAATGACCAACTTGATGACTTTTTTTCCTTTCCACTTAAATCCAAAAACTTCTTTCTTGGTGATTTTCTCACTTACAAGGGAGAAAATTCCAGGACATTCATAGAAAAGTTTTGTAAATCACTGCACTATTGCAATGTTTATTCAAAGGAGCACAAGGAATTATTGCATCAGACTTTAGAGTTCAATGTCCAGCCCCTGACAACTTCAAACTCACCATGAGATAAGTTCTGAACCCTCTCGAATGATTCTGAAGACTTCTTGGAACTAGAAAGAGGGCACACAATGAATTGAAGAAGATTCTAGAATACTCCAGAGCAAAGAAAGTAAAGGAAATCAATTGTTAGGACATCAAAAGTGAAACAAACCACATACGTAGGGAAAAAGGAATAGGACAGGAAGAGAACATAGCTGCAGGGCCCTGACAAGCAGAGAACCATGTAAGAAGGGCTGACTTCAAGCACCTATCTGGACAGACCAGGGCGACTTGATCAGTGTGTAAATCTCACTGTTTATCATCATTGTAGCTTTCTTGTTAGCCACATATGCAACATAACAAAATTTAAGGTGCAAGTGTCACATTTTCAAACCAAAGACATCTTAGCTTTCTCATACTTTTAACAATGGGATACTCAGATTTTTCACTGGAGAGAAAATGAGAAATAATAAAAGTTATAAGTATGTGCTTTTTCAAATGAAAAACTACTTCTTGAAAATTACTTCACAGCAAGCATGTTAGTACATGCCTGCAATGTCAGCACTTGGGAGACAGAGGGATTAAAAGGACTCAATGTCATCTTCACATACATAGCATGTTTGAGTTTAACCTGTGCCCTGGAAGACTATCATATAGAGGAAAGGGAAAGGGAAGGGAAGAAGTAGGAAAGGAAAAAGAGAGAAGGGAGAGAGGGGAGAGAAGAAAGGAGGAAAGGAAGACAGTAAGAGAAAGACAGAGGGAGAGAGAAGAAGAGAGAGGGAGGAAGGGGCTGGAAGGAAAGAAAGTACTTCAAGATAACTGTGGGCTAACTCCACAATGCATGACCCATATACCTCAACAAGGAGGGGCCAAGGGGAGTAGGTAGGTCACGGATGAGCCTAATAATGGTACCAAACTGACTGTATTTGCTGAATACAAAACTAATAAAGAAAAAAAAAAGGAAAAAAAAAGATATCAGCTTGCATTTTGTTTAAACAGTGGAGACAAAAGTATGAGTTTGGTGCATTCTGTTCTCAGTCTTTCAAGTTGGCTCAGAGGCTATTCATAACAGTTTAATTCTTATCTGGGGAAAACTCCTAAAATTCAATTACTGGTAGATTAATTGTGTTATTTTTCTAATCCCCCATACTGATTTAATCCCTGGATCTATTTCAACGTGAGAGTGGGGTTGAGCCGAACAAGTATAACACATCAGTCGTGGAAGGCATGTTCTCCTCTATGAAGTCCCCAAACACAACTTAAAAATGCTAAGAATGTGTACATGGCTAAACATTCCCAGGGTTTCCAAGTTAGGAATGAAAGGAAGTCTGTATTTTCAGCCAAAGATATCTTCTATAATATATGCTAAAGTTCTCATTTAAGACCTGACAGTTTCAAAATTCGAAAAATGCCCTCTCCTGTGAGTCCTTCCCACTGGCCCAGCCACACCACATGGCTGGGGACCAGTGCTGTGAGCAGCTTCAAGCACACAAGTGTCTCTATGCAAAGGGCAAAGGTTGACACAGAGATGCATGACTGGCAAGAGTTAGCAAGGATAACTGACTAATGTGTGTTCTGCCCTAAACATGACATTGAAGCCAAACCCTCCAAGGCTCAAGGGAACCTCAAGGAAGAAGGATGGAAAGAATGTAAGAGGAGGAGGATGGGAAGAGAGACTGTGGAACTCTGCCTTCTCTACTCCACTCATGAACTCACAACAGCTGTGGTTTCCTGCACAAGGCTGACCCTGTTCATATTTCATCATAGATAAGGGAGGGGTCCCTGAGGCCTCACATCTCTCAGAATAAACTAAAGAATCTGTACAAACAAGTACTTTCTTCAAGAAGTCAGGGCCATGACTTCCTTTTTGAACATCACTTGTTTATACTGTGTGTGGGGGAGGGATTACTAGATGACATGATAGTTCTATTTTTATTTGGGGAGGGCCATCTTACTATTTTGTATAGTGGCTCTGCTAATTTACATTCCAAACAACCAAAGGTGCAAAGGATCTCTTTTCCCTACACCCTTCCTAGCACTCATTGTCTTTTGCCTTGTTCATAATGACAATTCTTATTGGAATAAGGTGATATCTCATTGTGGTTTTGATTTCTATTTCCTTGATTAATGATATTCTTAGTCTTTGGGTCAGTATTTTATAAGCAGTATAGAATGCATTTCGGTTTCATGATTTATACAACTAGAGTGTATAGTCTAATGTTTTTAATGTATCAATGCATTAATATATAGTTTCTTATAGAATGGCTAATATGTTTGGACTTATATCAGTTCAAAAAGGTATTCTTTAGAGAAAAAAATTAAAAAATAGAGAAAACACTCAACTTACAGCATAGGCTAAGGAGCTCACCCATATCTACAAGTAGCCAGACCCACAGTTTTACTTGCCCACACATATCCCATTAAGCACTTCCAGCAAAAGAAAATAAATTTTATTTGCCAATAAGCCCTAATCCTTTTACTACACACATTGATATATTAAATTCCAAAGCCTGGAAGAAAGACTTAGAAAGCACTTAATGTAAATGATAGTGGCCTGTGATTACAAACTACTTGTCTTCACTTATAACCACAGCCTAGCTGAAGAAAACAAACTCAGTGGCTTCAAGAATCAACTAAAAAAGACACATGGGAAAAAGATCATGTGAATCTTGTAGCTCTTAACTACTGTGGTGGTGATAATCTAAGTTTGTATGTCCATAAAACACATGACTACTTTAATAGTCTAAACAAAGAGGTACAATATATTTACCAATTTTATTCCCTTAAAGTAGATATCTTTCTGTAGAAATATCCTACATCAGTATGGTCAGAATCCACAGAGTGGTAGTGACTGGGCACAAAGCAGCCTATGTTCAGTGGGTTAGTAACATCTCTCTTTGGGGGTGAAATCCAGTCAGTTCCTGAAACTTCTTTTTCAGTGGACAGTAGACAGCAGCAATGTCCTCACTTTGGGGACTGAACTGGAGCTATTCTGTGCCCACCACATTAGCCAGTCCCTTGCCTATCCCTTTCGTGATTTCCACAAGTCTTCAAGGGTCACAGCAAAGAGTCCCCTTCATTATAGTGCCTTGCACATGACAGGCACTCATTAAGTAAGTAATCAACTTGTGCCACACAGCAGACCTAACTGTATGATTCTACTTCAAAAGGTTTATTTACTTTAAGGCTCTCAATTTTTGCCTATATTTGATGGTTACAAGCATTTCCCTTTTCTGTCCTTAGGAAATCTGCCATGATAAACCAATTTTTGTTCACAACAAGGAAATAAAAACAAGATGTTTATTTTACTCTGTGCCACATAACTTTTTTTAAACCAATTCAAATTTAATTCAAGTTCAAATAAGACTTAATTCTATGTTCATTATTTGCTTTAATACAACCTGACAAATGCTATTTTGTCTTTAAAATCTTTGGAATAATGCCTCTTGGGTACATTAATTAAGTGGTTAGGAATTTTCCTTTATTTAATAGTTATTATGGTAATATGTCAGGCGTGGTGGTGCAAGCCTTTAATCCCAGCACTTGGGAGGTAGAGGTAGGACAATCGCTGTGAGTTCAAGGCCAGCCTGAGACTACATAGTGAATTCCAAGACAGCCTGAACTAGCAAGAGACCCTACCTCAAAAAAAATAGTTATTATGGTAATGAGCAGTCAAGGATTAGCAGAAATCCACAAATCAAAGTGCAATGAAACTGCATTGGCTAGAAATAATTTTAAGAAAAATCTAATGTAATCAATAGCCAGATAACAGACTTCAAGTTTTCAGACAGCAGCCGTGGTCAAATGGGGTCAAAGTCGTAAGAGTAACCTAAATGTGCAAGTAGGACTTTTGTAGCAAGGTGTATTCAAGACTGAATAATCTGACAGGTTTAGGCTAACCACATAAGAGATGAGAGGGTAAGGATCTATCAATGCCCAACTAGTCACTGAGTTTACTTAAATAGTACATATACACAAACACACAGACACACACACACACACAAACACTGGTAAGCAATGTAAACAATTAAAACTTGTTATTCCTTCAGATGGAAGCCCTAAAACCACTTGAAATTCTTTCAGGTTGAAGATGTCTTTTTGTGTCTTTGAGATTATACTCTATTTATAATCCCACCAATCAGTAAATCACAAAAGAGATGATAATATTTTATCATTCATTTCCAAGTAGAATAAGCAACGTTCATCTCTTTCTGATCTACCACGCAGAGAGGTTTTGAGGAAAAGTGATTTTTGCTTGTTTACTTCAATAGACGTTAGAGCTTCAAAGCAAGATTGTCTTAGAAACTACGCCTTGAATTAAAACTTAGAAAAGATGTGTCCTTGTGGGAGTGCTGCGGAATACAATCACACAGAGGAAGAATCTCCCAGACACCTTGTTAGAAATATGGAAGAGCCAGGCCCATGGCTGCTCTGTGTGCTGAGTCTGAGACAGAGTCTCAACAGCTAGATTGGGAGCACAAACTTTAATTATGCCCATGAAAATGGGGCTCATGAACACTAACATGAACCCCTTCACCTGGAAAAGGAGAGGTTTCTGACTATCTGACATGCCAACCGACCTCCACTTTCCCAACACATAAACATAGTTGTGGAGATATATAAAGTGTTAATTGTCCTTAAATTGCCACAGTATTCCTTAGGTTTGAAAACACATGTTCAAAATCAAGTCATCGGAGTAGTGAAAGATGCATTCAAGGTGCTCATCTGAGAAAGGTACCTAGTGCCACTGGGTCTGGGTTGACGGGACTCTGCTGCCGGGAATGGCTGCTACCACTACCGCCGCCCTTCTTCAAGTCCTCAGCATCACTGTACCGCCGGATCCAGTAATTCAGTTCCTCCCGGTCTGCTTCCTGGCATCGCCTTAGTACAGTGAGAGAGCGTCTCGTTTTCTCTACCATGTCCATTATGCAGTTTAACAGCTATGTGAGAAATAGGAGGAAAGAGAAGAATACATACATTGACATAAATTAAAGAATTTGATGAGTAATGAAAAATTATTTCAGGTCAATGAAAGATGCAATCTTTTTCTTGAAGGTTTTAGTCCATTATGTCCCTTTTTTTTTTTTTTTTTTTGCACGTGCTTCCAGGTAGTATAAATGGCATGGTGGGAGTATGGTGTATGCCCCTGTGGGGTGCATGTATGGAGGCAGAGGAAACCATCAGGCAGCCGTGCTCATGTGTTTACAGTATACTGAGATCAAGCTCAGGTGGTCTTGGGCCCCCTCAGGCTTGAGTGCAAAGCTCTCAACTGCTGAGCCATCTCACCAGCTCCTAGTCTAATATTTTCATAGCTGGATTTGAAATTCAGACCCAATGGCTATTCAAATTCAATGGGTAGGAGAAGAAAAAACAGGAAGCATGATTGAGTCATGACAGATTTTTACCTAAAGGTGTTACAGCCAGTAAATCTATCTTTTCAAATACAAAGCCCATTAGTCTATAAACTAAATGACCCTTTGACAATAAAACAGTAGCCTGCTGGTTGGTGTTTTGCCCAGATCTAAATATTTCTCTTTTAAGTGGCTTTCAGGTCAATTTAGAAATCAAATCCTATAGTCTACTTCAAACACGGACACTCATTTTTTTTTTCAAGGACAGGAAATATAAGACCATCCAAGCTTTTATTTCTTCACATAACCACATTCCATTTGTTTTCAGAACTTTTTTGTTAACCTAAATGATTACTGATATCTTACATGATCAAGGTGTTTCCATTCTTCAGCCCATTCTCTGTCCGTTAATCTGTGATCAATCATTTCTTCTTGACGTGTGCCATGTAACCCTACAAACATACAGAAGAAGGCTTGGTCACTGAAAATATCCGGCACTCTCAATCCATCTGCAAATAGCAGATAGTCAGAACCATGTGTACAAACCAAAGATGAGAACATGCAATGACCTGATGGGCGACATCAGAGTTGAGAGCTGGTTATCTAAGCAATATTCTCCAGCTCAGCTCTAGCACACCAGAAACCAAGAATGGCTTTTTTTGTGATTAGGGTAGCAACACAGCTTGGTGGTAGACAGTGGATTTAGCATTCCCAGAACCTTGAGTTAAATCCCCAGTAATCAATCAATTAATATAAGAAACAATGGTGAACAGTAGGTGATTTCAAAATGTGACATAGTGCATTAAAAATAAACACATAAATCACTTTATACAGGCAGGGATACACTTTTTTTCAAAACAAACATGGTTAAACAAAAGAACATATGTTTCAGGATAGTTATAAATGAATAGAATACTAATATACACACCTTCTGGACCAAACCAGGCCATGAAGAAAAAACTTGGATAATGCAAAATCTGTATATTACTATTCAATTATCAAATATAAGAAGCAAAAGTAAATGAGAAAATCTTTTTCCCTTGTTTTTTTAAAAAAAATTGTTCATTTTTATTTATTTGAGAGTGACAGAGAGAGAGAGACAGAAAGAGGCAGATAGTGACACAGAGAGAGAGAGAGAGAGAGAGAGAGACAGAGAGAGAGAGAAAGAGAAAGAGTAAGAGAAAGAATGGGCACGCCAGCATCTCTAGGCACTGAAAATGAACTCCAGACACGTGCGCCCCCTTGTGCATCTGGCTAACGTGGGTCCTGGGGAACAAGCCCCGAACCGGGGTCCTTAGGCTTCACAGGCAAGTGCTTAACCACTAAGCCATCTCTCCAGCCCTTATTTTGTTTTTTTAAGACAAGGTCTCACTATTTAGCAGAGGCTGGCCTCAAGCACTCAGTCCTTATGCCTCAGCTTCTAAATGCTGGGATTACAGGCATATATTGCCACACTCCACATGAAAAGATCACCTTTATTTAAAAATCAACATACCACTTAAAATTTATATATATATATTTTTTTTTTCACCTATTGTGAAATCTAAGTGGTTAGAAATCCTTTCTTATAGCTGATTTAGAGAAAAAGATGAGTCACATGACTCTCTCTACCTAACCATAAAATAAAACTCTACTTATGACTTATGGAACTGAGCAAATGTATGATAGCCTTTCTTGGGCTAAAAATTTGCTAAATATGAAATACTTGGGTTGTCCCTGTTCAGTTAAAGCATACTCAGAGATGCACTTTAAAAGTTAAAATTGTCAGGCTGGAGAGATGGCTTAGAGGTTAAGCACTTGCCTTTGAAGCCTAAGGACCCCGGTTTGAGGCTCGATTCTCCAGGACCCACATTAGCCAGATGCACAAGGGGGTGCACGCGTCTGGAGTTGTCTGCAGTGGCTGGAAGCCCTGGTGCACCCATTCTCTCCTCTCTCTCTGTCTCTCTCTGTCTCTCTCTCTCTCTCTGCCTCTTTCTCTGTTACTCTTAAATAAATAAATAAATAAATAAATAAATAAATAAATAAAGTTAAAATTGTCAATGCCACCTATTGGTAGAAAAATAAAACTGCAAATATGCATCCCAATTTGCATACTAGGACAGACACTGGGGGAAAGTAATGTTTAGTTATTGCTCTGTTTGTTGTGATTATTTCAAGTTGAAATGTTTGCAAATATGTAATTTTTGTTGACTTATTTGTTGCTTGTGTTTTAGGGAAAAACGCTAATGTTAAAATTAGTCATCATAGAAAGTAGCTAGAAGTGATAAGAATATAAATATGACAGGGACATTCATGAAAGTGGCATCTAAATATTTGCCTTTAAAGACCAAGGCTTATTGATTTGCTTGCTCGCTTTATTGTTAATATCTTTTGAGACAGAGTCTCATGCACTCATGTGTCCCAGGCTGTCCTCAAACTCCCTATGTAACTAAAGATAGGCTTCCCAAGTTCTAGGATCATAGGAGTATAATACCATGCCCAACTTATGCAGTGCTGGAGATCAAGACTAGGGTTTCTTGCTTGATAAGCAGGCAATCAACTGAGCTAAGCCATTGTCCCAAGAGACCAAGAATTTTAGAGATCACAAATGTCAAAATTTTAGCATAGTACATCAATAATGATATGCACTCTAACATGAAACAACTAGCAAGTAATAGGATATCTGTGGTGAATGGAAGCCTGGTATTCACAAAATAGTGCTATGCTTCATCTCATTAAAAAAATTGACATTAGAAAGATATTTCATCCCAGTATCTGGTGAAGAAGTATAGAATTCATTTGATGCCTTTGCACTTTGAAGGTCAAGGTTTGATAGAATCAAATAATAAAAATATGAGGACAGTAAAATAATAATAAAATGAAATTTTACACATTAATACCTAGCACTAAATTGTTTATTTATATGAAAAACAGTAGAAGGATGTATAAGGGGAAAATAGCTCACAATCATTAAAGAGCATATTTTTGACTTGTGGGAAATTTGGCACAAATGTTGTCTTAACTGGTTCATATGTTTTGGGAGACTGTAGTTAATGAGGCTTAAACTTTAGGCTTACTTATACATTGATGCTTTTTGCAAAGTTATTTTATTAAAGGATTCTAGTTAGTGTATGTCTCTACATGTTAGAGGCATTTATAACCCATAACTTTACTACAATTTTTATATCCTTAAAATGGCAGCCTGATGTAACACTATAATCTGTTATTTATACATCAAGATTGTATTTTACATTAACACATACTAAACTCTGCCAGACTTTGGGAATGCTTAAGTAGCTACCTATATTTCTCGAGAATAGTATTATTCATTTTATAAGCTAATATAATTAAAAGGCAAGGAGCATGGTCTGAAGAAAATCACATAAAACCATTAGTTGCAGATACAATTCAAAAAGGAATATTTCACATTGCTAGATAAAAACATAATCATGGCACATAAGCATAATTATTTCCTTGCTGATTACTTTATGGTGCACAGTAAGTAATATTTCACCAAGTAGCAGTAACTGCTTAAGAGAGGCCATTCCCATGCCCACAACAGGACAACCTCTGCACTAGTCTCACAGTGGCCAGATGATTCCACTGCTGTTTAAAAATGGGCAGTAAAAGTTTTCAGACCATAAGTCATAAATAAATGGTAAGGTATTGCACAGGAGGAGATTGTTATCACATTTGATGTTGAGGTCAAAATATCAGTCCAGACTGAGAAATAACATAACCACTTTTGAGAGCTCCTCAGAAACAGTACCTGTGAGAGCATTAGACAGATTGGCTATTAAGAAAGCACAAATTTTATGAGTAGCCATTTGTCTGACATACCATATAAATATAGAAATTACTGTTGTGGGGAAGCAGAAGTACTAATTTACTATCTCACAACTGAAGCTTCCATCATCGTCCCCCATTAGCACACTAACTCTCTCTTGCTGCTCTCTAAACATATGGAAGACTCAACACAGAAAGGCAGAAAGACTGCATGTGGTGGCTCCTGTTTGCTAGAAATCAAGTAATCTGGTAGGAAATCTCATGGGCTATGTGCTTATGAAAAGGAAAGCAACTGTCTCTGTTATTCAAGAGTGGATAGCTGGCTTGGCTCTTTCTCAGGGTTCTGCACCCTCAGCTCTGTTTTCTGATTTCCCACTTGGATTCCATCCCTTGCTCATTCTTGTATGCTGCCTACCAAATTTTCCATGTCAAGAGGTTTCCTACCAACTAGTTATGTGACAAAGGAAGATCTCTTCATGGGTGTTATGGACATAAGAAATAGGAAAAGAAAAGCAAGTAGTTGCTCTCAGACTCACCAAAAACTAAGAATTGAGGGTGTTTCAGAAACCATGTACGTTATCTGATACTATTGCATCAAACAAAAGTTATATTTCAAAATGTATCTCAGGCATCCTTCCTCTGATGTTTATTTATCATGGCAAACATTCTTCCGAAGACAAAGTCTCCTAAAAGCCTCACCTTCAATCTTAATGAAATGAAAAAATGGGAATAGGAAAATTGAACATAGATTGGCCTGAACCCACTCTCTGTGTATTCTGATAGTTGATGCAAAATTGAGACTAACGTTAATCAGTCATTGGCACTCTGAAACAAAGAAAAGCACCAAGTACCTTAAGGAACAAATAGTTGTCAAGTTGAGCGACAGACAACATGTCATTTCACACTTGGAAATGTTGAAGATCATAGAGACTAGAAATATGAAAAGGAATTTTGAGAAAAATAAAACTAATGCAGAGTAATAAAAGAAACGAATTAAAAAAAATATCTGTGTAGGAACTGCATATGAAATTTCTCATGTTAAAAAAGAATCCAAACTGGGCGTGGTGGTGCATGCCTTTAATCCAAGCACTTAGGAGGCAGTAGTTTGTGAGTTTGAGGCCACCCTGGGACTACATAGTGAATTCTAGGTCAGCTTGAGCTAGAGTGAGACCCTACCTTAAAAGCACACACAAAAAAAGAAAAAAAATCCAAGCAAAAGATTCACTGTACTTTTATTACTATACTTAAGAGTTTGTATTATATTGGATGCCTTACTTTCAAAAACAGAAAAAAAAAACAGTTAAAAGTTAGCCTGCTCTCTTAAAGAATCCAAGTGATGCCCAAACATGGTGGTGCATGCTCCATAATCCCATAATCCCAACACTTGGAAGATGGCAAAGCTGTGTACAACTTCAAGCCCCACCTAGGTTAAATAGCAAGATCATGTCTCAAAGATCAATTGATTAATAAAAATACAAACAATTTAATGGAGAAGGATAGCATATTAATAGTGAGTTTCCTCATACCGGAGACAACAGAAAGGAAAAAAGAAACTATATTCATCCTTATCAGATTTCGTATCTCAAACTCAGTGGAAAAGTAGCAGCACAAATTTTCAAGCATCCAATCCCAAACGAAGAAAACAAATCCTTCAGTCTTACCCATAGGTCTATTCCTGTCCCTGAGGTCCCTGTGGCTGGGGTGTCGATAGGAGTCCCTGTAGTGGTGGGCAATGGCCATATCGTCCAAACGGTAATGCTGAGGTGGAGGTGGGGTGGGGTGAGGCAGGCCATTTGGCTGATAGGATAAGCCATTATTTGGACTGTACCGCTGGCCTGGGCTAATAGTGCATGGTCGCTTGCTTGGATGTTCTGAGTGCAAAGGCTCTCTGTCAAAGCCATTTTCTTTGGTTCTGAGGAAGGAAGAAAAAGAGTTTTGTTTCACAAAGTACTTGGTATAGTTCAGACATTCCAATGTGACTACGTCATATCAACAGTGCATTTCTTCACTGGCCAGAAACTTTCAAGATACAGCTTCCAGGAAACCTATGGGGAATTCTCTAAAGCCCATGCTGCAGGCTAAAACAATCCCCAAGCTGACACAGGAGGATAAAACTTTCTCCTGTCATCAAATTAGCAAGCATCAGTGCAGTTGCAGCTCATGTGACTAAATCGCAACTCAAAGGAAATCCAGGTTCCTGCAGATGACACTGGCATGCAAATAAAGAGTACTTAATTTCTAACAAGTCCCCTGATGTCGAGCGGGGTGAGCAATCCACACCTGCAATCCCAGCATGTAAGTGGCTGAAGCAAGAGGATCACAAGTTCTAGGCCAGTCCATGCCATATATTGATATCCTATCTCAATAAATCAAAGAAGAGACCAACAATATTGGACAAAGCTTTATCAGAATGAAGCACCATTGCTTTCTAGAAGAGTAAGGTACATCTGCTCCACCTGGCATCCAATTTCCATGTGCAAGGACCCCTGTGCAGTCCAATACAGTAGCCATATATTGCAGTGTAAGATGTACATGAACCAAAATTAAAGTTTAAATTCAATTCTGTAGTAGCTACATTTCAGGTTCTCAACAGCCACTAGCAGTGAAAGGCTGCAGAACTAGACCACAAAGATACAGACAGTTTCCATCTTCTTCAAGATTCTAGCAGAGCTCAACTAGATTCAAACAACAAGCAGTGCAATGTCTAAAACCCCAACATTACCTTGAGTCACTAAAATAGCAAATCTAAGTCATTATTATCAGCTTTTCTTTTAGGGGGTGGAGTGGAAAGTACTGGGCAATGAAACCAGGACTTCACAGGTGGTAGACAAATGCTCTACTACTGCTGAGCTACATCCCTTGCATATCTTCTTTTATCTTAAAGTTGAGGAAGTATACGCCCATAGATTCCACGTGTCCGGTCTGGGGTCATTGGGTCTCATAGCAGGAGAGAACACCCTAACCATGCTTCCTCCCGGGCTTCACAGAGCTCAGAACTTGGCTTTCAGTGGGAATGCATTCCAGAAATGAAACCTGATAACTAATCACTGCTCCCCCATTCTCAAAACAAAAGGAGGGCTAAAGAAATATTTCCTTGCTGACCATATCTCTATTATTTAGAGACTAACCCAATCTACTTGACAAGAAGGAACAAATCATATCCACCTTAGAATGGAATCATAGCTCACACATGGAATTTTTATCAGCAGCATCCCTCCTCATCACACCAGTGTTAACTTCTATTTTCCCAGGGAAGTGTCCTCCTAAGAAACCCTACCAGTTTACAGAGTCTGCAGATTTCCATGTGCCCTTTTAATTTTAAGTGGGTAAGACAATGATTATAGAGGCCTTGACACACTTTCCCTGCTTTCCTGGAATTAGGGGCAGTCTTTGATAATGCCAGAGTGGAGCACTGAAGGAGAAACTCATGCAATAGAGGAGTGATCAGGGACCATCCTTTCTGTCCCTGAGGGTGGAGTCCCTGTGACAATTTACACATGCCACACAGAGAAGGATAAAGGAGTAAGAGACAGAAAGCACAAGGATCCTAGGAGCTGCGGGACACACAGGAGTGAAATGAGTACATGCCCATATCTCTAGGCTAACGGAGGGTGCACCACTCCAGAAATATGAGTTAGGTCAATACTGGCAATGCCAGCACTGTATGGCCACCATGGGAGTGGTGGCCAAAAAATCTCAATGCTGCTCCCATCAAGCATGTGTGTGCACTGAACATGCTGACTCAATACCTATTGATCATTGGTATCAGACTAAAGTATTCAGAATAGCTCAGACATTGCCTAAATAAGTTTGTTTTTTTAAGTAGAAGGAAGCATTTTAGATATTGATTTATCATCTAAGAACATCTGTGTGATTCTACTATGCATTGTCATATCCCATACATTTCTGAAAATTACAGTTTGACCTTCTATGATGGTTTATATTGTCAATGTAGAATACATAGAATCACTTGTCAAGGGTTATCTAGGTGAGTTGAGCCTCTGTCCATGTCTGTGAGGAGTTATCCTAACTAGGTTAACTGAGGTGGGAAGACCCACCTTAACCATGGGCAGCACCATTCCATAGGCCTGGGTCCTGGATGTAAACAAAGGAGAGCTGGCTGGGCACAGCCCCATCCCTGTGCTCTGCTTCCTCACTGTTGGACAGAAGGTGAAGTGACGCACTTCTGCCACCATGCTTTCTCCAGCACAATGGACTGTCACCTGGAGCCATAAGCTGATTTTTCTCCAGTAATTTGTCCCAGCAACAAGAAAGTGACTGACAGACATTCAGTACACATGACTAGCACAGATCAGTTGGAAAGCAGTGAAGACTATCAGGAACTATGAACATAATGCTAACCCAGCACCTACCTTACTGGCAGTGTGGTGTAGTGGAAAGAGCACGGGACTGGAAATCAAGAGACCTGAGAGCTAGTCCTGGCTCTTCCACGACTAGCTGTGTGACCTTGGGCAAGTCACTTAATCTCTTTGGACCTCAGTGTGCTCATCTGTAAAACGAAAGGGTTGGACTAGATCAGTGGTTTTCAAACTATGACAGCTCAGCTGTAAAGAGATGTTGAATGAAGAGCTTTGCTCCCAGCCAATCAGGATTTAAAGGGCCAGCGAAACCCACTTTCTATTCTTACCTTCTTAAACTGGGGTTCTGCCTAATATTTCATTTTTAAAGGAAAAATATCTGCTGCTTAAATCAAGTTTGAAAACCACTGGACTAGAGGAGATCCCTTCTAGTTTGAAAACTCAGCAAGTCAATAATTCTGTTATAAAATCTAATCTATGCAGCTAAATGTGATGGTTGTAAAGATGAAAACACACAGGGTTGGTAGTCTTCTGGCCAGACCATAAATGTAATGTGCCACTTGGCCTCTTTTGTCAAGTTCTCTTTTCCTTGCTGTGAACAATTCATTATTGATAGTTTACTTTGCATGTGAAACAAGTATCCTGCACATATGTTCAAGCAGCCCGATTGCATTTCTATATATCACAACATCTTTGATCCATTTGTGTCAAGCCAGAACAATCTATGGTTTTGTCTCCATTTCAATGACACTGACAGTCATATATGATAGTAGAAGCTTCTGCCAATTCTCAAATGGTGGCACATGTTATTTATCTTCAACATCACATGAGGCCTGGGATGAGTGCTACTGCTTCAGCAACCCAATTATATGAAACAAAGAGCAAGCATTTCCACCTCTCAAATGAGGGTAGTGGTATGCTAAGAGGCAGAGCTAGGTCTTGAGTCTGTCTCCTCCCTGTCAGGTCCTGCTCTAGCCTGAGTCTTTTCCATCTGAGAACTGGTGAAATAATAAAGCACATCTCCTCAGGGGCAGTTATAGTTTACAACACGGCAGTGAAATGAAGCTATGAAGCTCCCTTAGATTGCTCCTGTCTAATTATAAAACCTGCCCAATCCAAAGGACATGTGTCCAGACTGGTAACTAAAACAACGTAATTGCTGTTTATCTCTCTACTTCTTGGAAATGCCTACAGCCATCTATACCTCATTTGCTTGGGTAAATTCCATATTTGCATTTTTATTTGTTGCCCTTTTCAAAGCGTATTAGGAAAAATTAAGTACTTTTCATTGTCCCATACCAGCCTCCTCTTGAAATAACTAATCATGGCTCTCAGATAAGATGAAGGCATTTTGTGTTTTTCTTTAATTTTTTTTATTTATTTTTATTTATTTATTTGAGAGCAACAGACAGAAAGAGGCAGAGAGAGAGAAAGAGAATGGGCATGCCAGGGCCTCCAGCCACTGTATATGAACCCCAGATGTGTGCGCCCCCTTGTGCATCTGGCTAACGTGGGTCCTGGGGAATAATGAACCGGGGTCCTTAGGCTTCACAGGCAAGCGCTTAACCTCTAAGCCATCTCTCCAGCCCCATTTTGGTTTTTTAAAACTACCCAAGAAAGCTGTTTCCCAAACAGAAGACATTGTCTAAACATCATCTTACCACTTCTACATTTATCACAAAGCACTTCTCTGTCAAGATCTGACCTAAGCTCACTCTGGACTCAGCTGTATGACCTCAAGTTTCTCAACTTTCCCGTCTCACTTTCCCAGTATAAAGGGACAAAAGGAAAATATAACATGGAACAACTGAAAAGGCCAAAATCAGTGCTTTTCCACACTAATTGTGTGTATGTGGGTCTTTTATTCTAGTCCTTGAGCACAGAGAATGCCAGCTAACTAATCAAAAAGGAAAACAAGCTGGCATGGAGGGCCACACCTTTAATCGCACCACTTGGGAGGCAGAGGTAGAAGGACCAGCATGAGTTCAAGGCCAGCCTGGGACTACAGAGTGAGTTCTAGGTGGGCTAGGATAAGACCCTACCTCAAAAATAGAAATGGGCTGGAGAGATGGCTTAGTGGTTAAGGGGTTTTCCTGTTAAGCCTGGGGACCCAGGTTCAATTCCCCAGTGCCCACATAGCCAGATGCAAAAGGAGGCACATGCATCTGGAGTTCATTTGCTGTGGCTAAAGGACCTGGCATGCCTGTGTTTGCTTATTCTCTCTCGCTCACTCACTCTGTCTTAAATAAATATTTTTTCAAAAGAAAGAAAGAAAGAAAAACAAATGATTTTCAAAAGTCTATACAAACTTTTTAACAAGTCATGATGGTAAGTGTGCACTGGCAATCCCGTCATATCACTCATAATAGAAGGTAGAATATTCAAGGAAATGAAAAAAAAAGAAAAATAATCAGGTATAAAGTAAAAATCTCCTCTATGAGAGGAGCAAAATTGAGCTTTTTATTTTTTCTTTACTTTAGATTTATTTTTACTCAGTGGGGGATTCCTACATAAAGGTTGTTCTTGGGGGAGGCAAAGTGTCATAGGCTAGTAAACTATGGGGGGAAGAAGGGCCATAAATGTTAGTGCATATCTATAATGGCAGCACTCGAGAAGCACAGGTAGAGTGGTTGTGAGTTTGAGGCCAGCCTAAGCTATATAATGAAACCCTGTCTCAAAAAAGAAGTGAAAGTAGCAGCCCAAATTACAAATACATTGCTGGAGTACAGGCCTTCACGGCTCACTTATGTAAGCTACACCAGGCATTTCAAAATGAATATGCTCAACATGTCCTATCTTTCTTGATTTCTGTGCCACCTTCTACCTTGCCTCTCATGTGGAAAGGAACAGCTGTCCTCTGCAGGCCCGAGTCATGTTGTGATCTCAGCCCTATGATAGCAGTGTCAGCGGCGGCTGTTCTCTGAGTTGTTTACCATATGTCTCAGTGGTCAAGTCCCAACTTTGGACTGCCCTGAGAAGACAAGCATAAATGAGTCACTGATATGACATGCTTCCAGGTTTACTACTGTCAGGCACTAAGACTTACTGTACTTCATTTTTTTTTTTCCCCATTGAATGTTAGAAGTCTGTAGCACCATTTTAGGGCATAAGAGTTCTATTAATGAAAAGATGGAAGAAAGGCTGCTGGGTAGATAGCTCAATGGTTCAGGCACTTTCCTGAAAAGTCTAGCAACCAGGGTTCAATTCCCCAGTACCCACATAAAACCAGATGCACAAAGTGGTACATTCATCTGGAGTTTGTTTGCAGTGGCTAGTTGCCCTCACATGCCTATACATACACACACACTCTCTCCCTGCTTGCAAATAAATAAATGAAATATATTTTAAAAGATCAAAGGCATTAGTAACTCAGCCAAACATGTCTTCCCTCCCTTTTCAACACATGCTTGTTAAGGTTTTCATGGCAAGAAAAGCCATTGAGTTGAAAGGAGGAAACCACTTTTATCAATCTGATTCAGAGTTTGATTCACTAAGAGGTCTCTCCAGAAATTGTTAGGAAATGAGTGAGTTTAAATAAGAATTTTACATACTACATTTTTCTTGATATTGAAATAATATATCTGGAACAAAATATATTACAAATTCCTCTGCCTCCTTAAAAAGAAAATCAAACCTAATGCTTCATGACAACCTGCAGTGATTTCTGTGTTTTGCTATTGTTCTGGAGGAAGTGGGAAATTTGATGGTGAAGAGCAGAGAAATGGAGTGCTGAATGCCACAGACACATCACTAGTGGGCCAGATGGGGAAACACACCTTTAACCTCACCACTGTTACACTACCACCCAGGAGAGAGCCTTTCCTGTGTAGCATGTGACTACATGAAGCAGGCGAGAGAGGCAGATGGGTATTTACCACCCCAGACACATACAAGGTGTCTGGTCCTTCAAAGATGACAATACGCAGGTTCAGGGAGCCCCTGAGCCTTCCTTCTCACAGTGGAGAGAATTCCTTCTCCCCTCATGCTTCTCCTGATGCTGGCCATCTGTCAACAGTAACATTCTCCACTACTGGCTGTTCCCTATCATTTCCTAATGTCTGCCTCTCTTAGTGTCCCATGTCTACTGCTTCTGCTATGCGAATATACCTTCTTATTCTAATTCACTACCTGCGCAATCCAAACAGAGCCCTTCAGATTTTCCTAGTCAGTGAACCAACCTTCAAAATTGGCTCCTGGGCCATTTGTGGCTATTTTCATTGTTATATTGCAAAGACAAATCTTTTAAAACCAAACAATAAATAAATGAAGACCACTACAGGGAGGAGAGGTCATTTAATACACTACTGAAAATGACTGCATTAAGCTTAGCTTGAATTATTCATTTATTCAATTATGGAGGGGATTGTTTTCTTTATATTTTGTTTTACTTTTGTTTCAGGTACTTACTATATGTAATGTACTAACCTGACCTTTAGTGGGGATGAAAACATGAATGAGACATGATTCCCTGAACACTACATAAGATTATATATAACTTGCTGCTAAACCCAGTTTCTCTTTTATTCTTGTAAAGTTTAGAGTCATTTTAATTAAAATATTTATCAGAACGTCTAAAATATTCATCAAACGATATTACTATGTAGAAGAGACAAACACAATTTATAATTTTTCATTTCCATTATATATTGGTTTCTGAAATGATGACTGGTTGAACAAATATTTCAGAGGCTTGTGTATCTTCAACCTGGAAAGATGTAGTATCTGTTCAATAATTGATTGATATATTTTTATCTTTTTTTCCAAGTAGGTGTCTCCCTCTAGCCCAGGCTGACCTGGAATTCACTCTGCAGTCTCAGGCTGGCCTCAAACTCAGTGATCCTCCTACCTCAGCCTCTCAAGTGCTGGTATTAAAGGCATGTGCCACCACATTGGGCTGGGACTGGCCATCTGTCAACAGTAACACTGTTACTGGCTGTCCCCTAGCATTTTCTAATCTCTGGCTCCACTAGTGTCCCATGCCTACTACTTCTGCTGTGTAAATATGCCTTCTTATTTTAATTTACTACCTGCAGTTTACATTTCTTTAATTTAGCAGAAGATTATCCTCAAAGAACACAATTCTCAGATAAAGATCAAGTTTAGGACTAGAGAGATTGCTTAGTGGTTCAGGTACTTGTCTATGAAGCCTGAATAACCAGGTTCAATTCCCCAGTACCCACATAAGCCAGATGCACAAGGTGGCACAGGTGTCTGGAGTTTGTCTGCAATGGCTAGAGGCTCTGATGCAGCCATCCTCTCTTTATATATGCCTCTCTCTCACAGACAAACAAATAATTGCTTTTAAAAAATGACTAAGTTTAATATAGAGATGAGAATTGAAAAACATGGCCTTGTGCATGCCAGGCAAGCTCTCTATACCACTAGCCCTTAGTTTTTATTTTATTTTGTTTATTCATTATTGGCTTTTCTAGGTAGAGTTTCTAGGTAAGGTTTTCTAGCCCTGGCTGACCTAGAATTCATTCTGTAGTCTCAGGCTGGCACGAACTCACAGCAATCTTTCTACCTCAGCCTCCCAAGTGCTGGGACTAAAGGCATCCACCACTATGCCCTGGTTAGCCCTTGGATTTTTGAGACAGGGCCTTACAATGAAGTCTAGGAGTCCAGGTAGGCCACAAATATGAGAGCTTCATGGGGCTATTGGTGGGAATCACCATTCCTAGCTTACACTAAGTACTTTACCATAAAAATTTTATAACCAGAGCGCCAGTACTTCTATACTTTCACACAGAATCTGTACACTGAAACAGAAACAACAGAAATATGCTATGAGAGATCAAAGTGTGCTCCAGAATGTATACCCAAAAGACCAAGGCTTTACAGTCACATCGAGTTGACTTCAACTATGGGATCTACTGTGTGCTAGCCAGATGAACACAGGAGGCTTATCCTCTAAGACTCTCAGTGTTCTCACATGCAAAATGAGGACTGTTTATCTCAGACCCACCTACAGGATGGTAGGAAAGGATGAAGAACACATATTGCCTTGTAACAAGTTTATCAGAACACTCTGTTCTGAAGCCGAGGCAGTTAAGAGGCTGCGGATAGAGAATCATGGTTTTAAGAACATGGCATTAAATTTGCAGAACCTAGAGTTAGAATCACCTCAGTGTTCCTGTCAGTCATGTGAGCTCAAACAATCTATATGCAGTAATACCAGGAAATATATGATTTAGGCTAGTGGGTGAGTTGTTTAATGCAGCACCTGGCATATCATAAGACGTCAGTAAATGGCTGTTTGTATAGTATTTATGACTTGGAACCCCTCATTCACATGCCAGAGAGTGAGTAGGTCACGAAGAATGAACATAATCATGACATACAAAAATTAGAAAAGAGAGCAAAACTATTAGTAAGACCTTAAAGCTGGGCGTCAGAAGCATCCAGCAGTGCCATGCCTACCAGAGAGGTATGGCGTAAAGAAACAAGTGAGGATGAGGCTGGCCTGCTGGAAGCCTGAAGTGTCCTCTACAGCTACGGCCATCTTTCTTATCTAATGTTATTTCTCCAGAATTCTTCACAATAGAAATGACTGAGAAAATAATTACAATTATTTACTTCTTAAAGTTGAGGAATATATACATGATGCAATGTAAAATAAGACAGTATAATAAAAAATATATATACCTACACATTTTCATGGAATACTAACTGCAGGTCATACACATTTAATTCTTATTTGTGGAGTCAAACATGTCATTTCTTATAAAATATACGTATGTTTTTTTTTCTTTTAGAATATCAAAATTTCTTGAATCTTTGTATATTTCATTAAAAAGGGAAAATGGGCTACATGGTTTGGGGGCGTGTATGAGGCAATGGCAAGTCTTACATGTTCAATTGACACAGTTACCAAATGACTACTTTTGATGCTCCAACCTTTGGCATTTGTTAAGTTACTCATTAAGAAAGGAGAACTGGCTCACTGTGGAATTTCTATCATTACTATGGAGACTTATGAAACCTCACAATATTCTGCTCTGGCATTTACTCACTTGAGAAATTGAAAATTGAAGGATGGCCTTTAGAGATGGCTTCATGGTTAAGGCGCTTGCCTGTGAGTCCTAAGAACTCAGGTCAGATTCCCCAGTACCCATGCACAAAGGGGTACATGTATCTGGAGTTCATTTGCAGTAGCTGGAAGCCTTGACACACCTATTTTTTCTCTCTCTTTCTGTGCCTCTTTCTCTCTCTGTCTCTTCAATGAATAAATAAAATATTTTTTAAAAAATTTTTTAAATTGAAGGAGAAAAAGTACCCATTTCTTCCCTTATTTAAATCCAGCACACAAAAGCATATTTTGTACAATGGGAGGACATCAGGAAATACATATGCTGGTTTCTTCACGATGCTTTGTGACTTTAGGCAAATTCTTTGGATCTTGGTTTCTGAAGTATGAATAGAAGTAGCTGGCCTGGTATATCCATAAGATGCCTCTCAGTTGAATAATTAATGCAAGCTTAAGATTCAAATGAGTGTTTTTTTAGAAAAACTGGTGGAAGAGGAAATATCTAACCCAGCTATATGATCACAGTAGCAAGACTTTAGAAGTGGTAAACTAAGAAAACACAAAGCATAGTCCTATTAAAATGATCATACACAGGAAGAGGATTGATACTTAGTAGCAATCATTTAAAGTGGAAATGAGGGCTGGAGAGATGGCTTAGCGGTTAAGCACTTGCCTGTGAAGCCTAAGGACCCCAGTTTGAGGTTCAATTCCCCAGTACCCAAGTTAGCCAGCTGCACAAGGGGGCGCACGTGTCTGGAGTTCATTTGCAGTGGCTGGAAGCCCTCGCACGCCCATTCTCTCTCTCTATTTCCCTCTTTCTCTCTCTGTCTGTTGCTCTCAAACAAATAAAAATAAACAAAATTTTAAAGTGGAAAAGAGAAGCAAACAATGGAATGCACACCAAACCACAGATTATTTCATTTGTTTTCTTAAGGAAGAAAAATTCTGAGGAAAAGTAGGATCACAGGTGAGAACACAACATTTAAGGCACAACAAAAAAGCTGTCACATAACACCTATGAGGAAAGACAACAATGGTCATCAACCAAACACAAGTATCTTTACAAAACCTTAGTTTTAATTTAATTTATAGTCTCCATGAACCAAAGTATTGTCTGTCTAACCCTTCTTTTCTCCAACTGAAAATGTCCATGACTGTGTGCCACCACTGTGAGCTGCCCTGAAGAGCAGCCCTGAAGAGCACTGCCTTTGAGTCTCTATGTATGAAGGTGTTCATGTCATTTAACTGGCTCCAGAAAGGGCCCTCTCACTTCCAAGCAAGCGCCTTTGACCAGTGAGACATTTTCCCAGTCACCACCTCCCAGCCCCGCTCACCTGCTTCAGCAGGTCTTAGAATGACAAAGAATAAAATTGTCTTTTTCTAATTTAAGCTCTATAAAATTCTTCCACAGACCTACAAATTCAATAAATATGCTCAGGAACTCTCCCCAGAGCTATTTTCAAAGGAAAGCAAAAAATGCTCCTCTGTTCTATACAGAAAAAAATGAGTGCATAGACTTCCCTGGAGAATGAGTTTCTCTGAAAATAATAAGAATGTGAGCAAGGCTGTTGTCATATGCCTATAATCTCAACACTCAGGAGGTAGAGTCAGGAGGATGCGGAGTTCAGGGTCATCTTTAGCTACACAGTTTAAGGAAGCTATAATCTGAGTTACATAAAACCTTGTCTTAAACAACAGCAACAACAACAAAATAATGATAATGTTTTTCAAAAGCAATAGCATAACCACTGACGATAGTATTTAAGGATGAGAAGGTTAAAATTGACAATGCCTATCCCTGAAACATGTGATAATTATTTCGTACATCAGCTCAGCACTCATCACAGAATTTAAACCTCCAAAGTTGTAAACAAAATATAGAGTGCTCTTTTGTTCGTGACATGTCATGAACAAATTACCAAAATGTGTTTTCTCCTCAGGTGTCAGTTTTTCCCTCTTTCAGTGACTGATGACTCCCAGTGTTATTACAGAAACAGATTGATCTTTTTAATGAGCCACTTTAATAGACTCCAAAATCTCACCGTGGCTGCTCAACCATATCAGACCATATGCACCAACAAAACATTCAGTAAAACAAAAAAGCTCTGCTGTCAGACAACTACTACTCTATAAAATTTCATATAGTAGAGCAGGATATACAGATAAATAATCAGAAAAGAAGAAAATGCATATGCAAACAAGATGCTGAAAATATATGCAAAAAAATACTGCAGAGACCCATATTTTCTTGCTCTGATCAAAGTCCCACAAGATACAAATGTATTTACAGAACATAATCTCATTACCCTTCCTTCTAACTCTAAGGAACCTGTTTGCCATCTTTCTATTATAAAATATATATCAGGCATAAAGAAAATATTCCATGCAAAGAGGAACCCTAGGAACGGATTGCAGAGACTGCCCCTGCATAATCAAAGACAGAATAAGATGGAAGGCTCCTTCTAAGAGCACTCTTCTGCTGAATGAATACATGCATGCACATACATACCGATCAGAACATGGATTCTGAGCTTTTGTGTAATGAAATATTAACTTTTCACATCAGTATTAATTAACATACTACTAAAAGATTATCTCAGGGCTGTCTCAGAAAAGTCTCAAGTCATACTACATTAAAAAAAAAAAAAAACACTGGGAAAGAACCAGTAGAAAATGGAAATACAGAGAAGTAAGTGAAGCCAGTTTTTGTATTCCCTGATATGGTTACTCAGCAGTTAGGAATTCCAGGTTCTGGGTTGGAGAGATGGCTTACATGTTAAGGCACCTGCCTACAAAGCCTAAGGACCCAAGTTTAACTCCCCAGAACCAGATAAGCAAGATGCACAAGGTGATGCATGCGCACAATGAATTCCAGGTTCCGTTATGTCTGTTTTTAATGCTATCTTTTTTAAACAATATATGTATGTATGTGTGTGTGTGTGTGTGTGTGTGTGTGTGTGTGTGTGTGTATTTACAAGGAGAGAGAAAGATCAAGGTAGGCAGAATGGGTGTATCAGGGCCTCTTGCCATTGAACACATGTGCTACTTGGTGCATCTGGTTTTACATGGGTACTGGGGAATCAAATCCAGAGCATCAGGCTTTGCAAGCAAGCACGTTTAATGGCTGAGCCATCTCTCCAGCTTCTGGTTTTCTATTTTGTAATTGTTTTTTTGAGAGAGAGAGAGAAGCAGAGAGACAGAGAGAGAGAGAATAGTGTGCCTGGGCCTCCAGCCACATCAAACGAACTCGTGACACATGTGCCACCTTGTTCATCTGGCTTGCGTGGGTCCTGGGGAATTGAACCTAGGTTTTTTGGCTTTCCAGGCAAGCACCTTAACCACTAAGCCCAGATTTTCTATTTTTTTAAATTATTTATTTGCAAGGAGAGAGAGAAAGTGAGTGAGAGAGTGCACATCAGGGCCTCTAGCCACTGTAAACTAACTCCAAATGCAAATGCCACTTTGTGCATCTGGCTTTATATAGGTACTGGGGAACTGAACTCAGGCTATCAGGCTTTGCAACCAAGTGCCTTTAACCACTGAGAAATCCCTCCAGCACATAATGAGTATTTTATTGTGAAGATTGTGAAAGAGTTTTTAGGTTGATGCTCAAGAAGGTATACACATCTGAATTCAGACACTTAACTAACTGGTTTTTGTCTACTGAACCCCAGCTCAAAAATTCAAATTAATAATAAACTACAAAATAAAAAAAAGAAGGAAGGAAAGAGAAAGAGATAGCAAGAGAGAAGGGGCTTGGGGAGATGGCTAAGCAGGTAGATTCAATGCTATCTTTATCTCTACATTTACCATGGCTATACACGCCTTCCCTATTATAACTTCCCTTCTTCCAAATCAAGTGTCTTCTTCTTAACTTATCAGATCTTTTTCTAAAACCTTTCTCACATCCTAGAAATATGGAATATCTCACTATCTAAATTCAGTACTCATTTCTTCGGTGGTTCTATAAAATATTTTCTTTATTTGCAAGGAGAAAGAGAAAATGAGAATGAGAGAGAGAGGAAATGAGCATGCAAGGGTCTTGCGCCACTGCAAACAAACTCCAGATGCATGCACTACTTTGTGCATCTGGCTTCATGGGCATACTAGAGAATCCAATCCAGGCTATCAGGATTTGCAAGAAAGTACTTTTAATGGATGAGCCATCTATTTCCCCAGCTCCCATTTCCTCAGTGTTATGAGCTCAGAGTAGAAAGAAATATGTATGTAAGGCATCTGATACCCCTGAGCTATTTCTTGGTTCTCACCAAGGTATAGCCACACCATTCACACACTTAAATAAAGCAGTTCACTTTAAAAGTCAACATGCTGAAGTTTCTGATATTTACTTTTAAATATGACTGTGGTGGTTTGAATAGAATAGATGGCTCCCAATATATTCAGTTGTTTGTTTGTAGTTTGCATCTCCACCTGGCTGGAGGCAGTGTCACTGTGTGGATCTTAAGGTGTGGTGGTGGGTTTCAGATTTCAATCTAAAGATATGCAAAGTGTGCCTAGCTGGGGTTCCTGAAGTATACTGTGGCTTTTGGCTTTTGGCTTGTACTGCTCTCTCTCTCTCTGCTTGGGCCTGTGAAGGCAGGCCAGCTTCTTCTGCCATTGTGGAACTTCCCCTGGATCTGTAAGCTTCAATAAATCCCTTCCTCCATAACTGTGCCTGCTCTGGAAGTTCATCTCAGCGAATCTGAAGCTGTCTGCTACAATGACCAAGAAAACAAAGTTGTAAGAATGAGAAAGGAGCAATAGTGGAACATCATAGAGAGACATAGATCCACAATATGTCAGAAGTAAACTAATTTAACCCTTTGCTTTCAAAACTTAAGTTATGAAATCCTATGCTGAACATGGCTGGAATTATGCCTCATGCCTACAATCTCAACAGTTGGGAGGCTAAGGCAGGAGTATTATCATGAGTATGAGGCCAGCCTGGGCTACAGAGTAAAATCCTGTTTCAAAAAACAAAACAAAAAAAAACAAACAAACATAGTCTTATGTCAAAAGGAAAAAAAAAAAAAAGTTCAGAGACTATAGTTTAAAAACCATCCATGGGGAGATGGCTTAGCAGGTAAGAGCACTTAGTGCACAAGCATGAGGCCCTAAATTCAATCCCCAGCATCTATATGAAAAGCGAGGTGTGGCCATGCATGCCTGTCACTCCAGCGCTGAGTGTGCTGTGGAGACAGGAGGACTTGTTGGAGCTCCTTGGTCAGGCAGTCTAATCAGAAAAAAAAAAAAAAAAAAAAAAAAAAAGCTCCAGGTTCCACTAGAGTCTATCTCAAGGAAATAAGGCAGAATAATGATGGAAAAAGACACTTGAAAGACTTCTCTTGCCTGTTTGTGCATGGGGCATGCATATCTACACAAATATGTGCACACACTACACACATACCAAAAATAAAAAAGAATATATTAACAATAACAATAAAATTGTTTAAGGAGGCTAGAGAGATGGCTTAGCAGTTAAGGCACTTACCTGCAAAGCCAAAGGACCCAGGTTCAGACCCATGCAAGCAAAAGGTGGTGTATGCATCTGGAATTCATTTGCAGTGCTAGAGGCCCTAGCACAACCATTCTCATTTTCTCTCTCTCTCTCTCAAATAAATAAATAAAAATAAAATATGTCTAAAATTGTTTAAGGGAGTCTACATTGTAATTGCATGTATTGATAAAGTTCTGACTTGTAAAGCAGCTGACACATTTAAGAGTAGCAAAAGGCAGTCACAGATAGAAGTGTCCTAGCAGTTCCATGAACCTTAAGCTTCTGTGAATGTGACAGTAGGTCATCCATTCAAGGACACCTTTAAATGCAGAAAAAGAACAGACCAAGAAACAAGGAAGGAAAGCATATGATAAATATGTTCTAGAATATAGTTTCAGGACTGGGGCATGGTTCAGTGGTAGAGTGCTTACCCAGCATGCACAAGGCCTTGGGTTTGAACCCTAGAACCACAAGAAAAGAAAAATGTAGAATATAGTTTTATTTCAGGAGTCATCAAATTTACAAATAGAAAGCAAAATATTGCTAAAATTTTCATGTTCCTAGATTGGAAGATAATTATATGAGGTTCAAGTGTTTGTGAAGAATGTTTAATAAGATATACAGAAAAGTTTTACATGTATGTCTTACTCAACATGTAACCTGAGGGGACTTAATAAAGAAAGGGCTTTATTTTGAATTTCCTGGAACTCTTACTTTAGAGAAGGAAGTATCTGATAGGATATATACTGGCAGGTAAATAAGATGTTTCAGAACAAGTATTCTTTGTAAGCTGCATTTAACTCTTGTCTTCATTCATCTAGCTTCTCAGAATTTTTCTCTTAGTTCATATAAAGAAACTTAGGACAACACATTTCATATCGTAAAGAGTAAAATAGGTGGACAGATTGAGCTATGTAGTTAATGAGAATTTTAATGCTAAGGTGTGTCTAAGAGTCTTCATTTGAAAATCATTCACCTTCACTTGTTAGCTTTAGTCCTGCTACCTGCATGAAAACCCAGATAAAAGAATCATCTCTCTGTACAAGTCCAGGCCAGAGGAGATGGCCAAAGTGGCCTGGCTCAATAACTACTATTCTGTAAGAAATAGAGGCCAGTATTTTTAACATGACATGCAATATGTCCTCCAACAGGAGGAGGAAAAGGAGACAGCATTAGTCCAGGGGCCTCCCCCCTCTCACCTGTCTGGAGTTCGCCTCTTCCCGTTTTCGTTCACGTCGAGAAGCAGCTCTGAGGAGTCAACAGGGGAGGTGGTGCTGGCATCCAGAAGCAGCTGTTCATGCTGGGCGAGGTACTGGGCAGGGTTCTGTTTGGCCAGCCTTGCGCAGTGGAGGAGCTCACGCTGTAGTAGGGGCAAGTTGGCCTGCAAGAGCATGACAGGCATGAGAAGGGGCATTCGGAGGCTACTTCTGACCTGTCTACCTAGTTAGTGTGCTGCCCAAACTCTGGTGTGGCATAGGCAACGCTACATATCACAGTGCTTTCACATGCATTGCTCAGGTTCAGTGCCAGGTTCATTCTCAGGAGAGGAGTACTTGTGGAACAACTGCCCCACATTTGAAGTGTCTGACCGCTGGGAGTCACTTTATCTCCCTTCTGTTTCCACAATGATGATACCAGTGGCATTTACTTAAGGGCCCCTCATACTGCAGAATTTCTCTAGGATAAGAGATTCTAGCTCTATCCATGAACAAACTTTTTCTCCATCTAGGATGAGCAATTTTTTTTTTTCCCCATGGAAGAAGGTGTATATAAAATACACAGTTCAGTTCAGCTCAGAAAATGCTCCCTGACACAGTTGATCCTATTTAGTAACTTACAGAGGTCAAGGCAAATCCTATGAAATACTTTTAGTCAACAATTAACTCCAAATGAAAATATAGTACAAGGTGCACAGATACATATGCATATTGGATTTGTGCAACATTTAAGTAATAGGTCTGGTCCAGATATCCTAGTAGGAGACCATGAACAAAACTGCACAGATTATCAGCCTATAAAATTAAAAGTCATCTGTTGTCTTTGTATCAACTTTATTCTTTTTTTGTCACAGAATCACAAATAGCCCAGGCTGGCCTGAAATTCACCCTGTAACCAAGGATGACTTGAACTTCTGATCCTCCTGCCTATTCTTATCAAGTGCAGGGACTGCAGACACACACCACCATCCTGGCTACATCAGCTCTATTCCACAGAATATATTTACATTTCACATTAAAAGAAATCTTGTGCATATACTATTCTCATTCTTCATGTGGATCAACACTTTGAAGACAATCAGACCGGGCTTGCTGAAAGGCTAACAAGTAATTCTGGACATCTCAAATAAAATATAATTAAAGGAGACAATTTCACACAAAGTAAAGCATTAAAACAAAACACAAGGTAGCATTTTACTCTGTGCCTCATATGATAAAAAATATTCATGTATCTCCTATTTATTCCATTTCTCTCTCATTTTTTCAGGTTCTGTGGGGGAGGGGAGAGGAAGTATAAAGTGAATAGTACTCATTCCCCAATAACACTTAACTCTCAAAAAAAATCAATACCATAAATCTCTTTGCAACTCCAAGATTTTATTTGTAGGAACTAGGTGCCATGTA